>JASSUY010027986.1:12534-72161 GCA_032466535.1 Forpus xanthops | reverse complement strand
ACCCACCGGCATGGCGGAGAGCGGCGGCGGCTCCCGACTCCCGGCGCGGCGGTGCGCAGAGGAAGGGGCGGGCCGCGCCCCGCTCCTCCGGGCCGGTGCCGGGCTCTGAGAGCCGGCCCCCGTACGGCGGCTCCGTGCAGCGCACAGCGTTCCCCGGGGAACCGCTCGAACCTTCTCTGGCCTGTTCTCAACACTGACCGGATTGCTTTCATGAGCCTTTTGGGGACGGTGATTGAATTGGTAGGAGTGAATGTTGCTGAAGCACATCCCTGTTTCTTATGTTCACCTTCCCATTTTTTCTGATGCTTAAAATGCTGCTGCTCCTCATGAGGAGATGCTCCGGGATGTAGCTGCAGTGATGCCATCTCTAATAGGATGAAGCCTGAGGAAGGAGTAAGTCTGAAGCCATCAGAAGCCATGAGATGCCAAAAAGTGATAAGGAGAAAGCAGTGGAGAGAGATTACTGGTGTGGCTCCCTACCAGCTTCCAGCACCCTGGATCAGTACAGGGAAGCAACTGCAGAGGTGGGAAGAGCCATGAAGATGGAGCATGAGATTGAGGGCTGACTGCAGCTTCAGAAAGCTTGTTCTTGTCTTGTGAGGCTTTGAGATTTACTGGTTTAGGAGAGCTCTGATAGCCTGGATAGTTGAATGAGGGAAGTTTGGGGGTAAGTTGAGAGAAAGGATGCTGGCCCCTGAAGATGTTTGTGCGTCTGCTTTGGCCTGTTTTGTTGGATTTTTAAGCATAGAATCATACAATGGTTGGAAAGGACCTTAAAGCTCATCCAGTTCCAACCCCCTGCCATGGGCAGGGACACCTCCTGCTAGAGCAGGCTGCTCCATGACGTGTCCAACCTGGCCTTCCCTGGCTGTTTGGTCCTTGGAAGGAGAATGGGCTTGAAAACTGGAGGTGGAGATGACTGCAGACGGGGTGAGGAGCAGCTTTGGGAGGCTGTGTGTGACCAGGAAAGGAGACAATGCTGTACATCAGGGCTGAGAAGGGCTATCAGAGCTGTGAGTGAGATGATACTTCCTGACCACGTGCTGAGCTTCAGTATCGGTATCTTCCTGTTAAGAAAGCAAACCTATAGCTGGAAAAATAACCAGCATTATAACCAAGATTACTTGCTACCACACCAAATGGAGCTGTGCCCTGTGATGTGCCCGGCATGCTGACCCCTTCCCCCTGCCCTGCATTGATACCGAACAGGCTGAGCCCTCGCTGGGATGAAGATGATGTGAATGCCTTTTCTAGTTAACTTCTGTTGCATGGGAGGAGTGATGATGTTCATTTTGACATGCATAGCACCCTGTTGTTGTAATGACCTTTGCATAAGAGAGGAATTACCTGTCCCCCTGCTGCTCTGGGGAAGAGATATCAAGGATCCCCCAGCAGCGTTTATTTTGGTGGCTGTTGTGCTGGGTCACTGGTCTCACATTAAGCTTCATAAAAGTCTGTGCTACTGATTTATGAGCTGGCAGATTGCAATGTGCCTTAGTCTATAAATAGCTGGGTGTGCAGGGGGGGAAGGATATTAATGCTGAGCATGGCCCTATGCCAGTCCACTGACTATATCTCTAACTGCAAGGCATAGCAGGAAGGGGTTTGGGCAGCCTTTAGGGATATGGTGGTGGAGAGGAAGTCACTTTTATAGGGTGAAATCTATCTCTGAGTGCTTCATGTCAGGGATACATTTGGGATAGGATGTGACACAGTTGGAAAGCTATGGCCTTCTGAAAGCAGACTGTCTGCTTCCTCTCCCTTGGGCTCTCCTCAGGCTCCTGGAACCAGCATCCCAGTGCGAACATCAAGGCCTTTCTCCTTTGCAGGACTACCTGGGCTTTGCCAGGTGGGTTAGAAAACTTCGTTGCTTGGATTGCCTTTCTTCTGGGGCAGATGATCTGCCTGTCTTGCTCCTTCCTTTGCGAAGGAAAAGCAGCAGGATGAGTCTCCTAGCACTGCCTGTGGACCCTGGTGACAGGCAGGGGATACCAGCCCATGATGGGAGATGGTGCCCACCACCTTCTCTTCACTGCCTGTTTCTGGTGGAAGTGGCTTTAGCCCAGTCAGGAGTCCTTGGGTGTGAAACGATCCTTTTCCCCACCCACACCGATGCTTTCTCTCGGTGAGTGGGTCAGTGGTGGGAGTCTGCGTGCCCTGACCTCCGACTGGGTAAGCAGCCATTAAGGAGGATGGCCACAGCCTGTTCACTGTTACAGAGCCATAGCCAGACCCCCGGACCAAGCACCGGGTGCTCCTATACCGGACGAGGCACCCGCACATGCCTCTCCGCCATACCGGGCTCCATCCCCTTCCCTCCCCTCCAGCAGGGGGCGGTGCTGTGCACGGCACACCACCCCGCGTGGCGGGGGCCCTTTAAGAGCGCCTGTCCGTCACAGCCCGCCGCGCTCTCCCATTGGCTCCGCCCCGACCCATAACGGGGTTTACCAGCGCCTTCTCAAGGGCGCTGCCGTGCGGCTCAACCACACCGCGCGTCATGGCCGCCCTGCGCCTGGCAGCGCGGGTAGCGTCGTCCTATTGGCTACAGGGGAGGTCTGCCGGCCTATCGATCACCTGGGCCGCGGGAGCGCCGCCGCCCATTGGTTCAGCTCCGTGCCAGTCATTCTTACTGTCCGCGCAGAACAACGCCGCGTGATTGGTACACTGAGCTGCCTCTGAGCTCTTCGCCCGCCTCTTTTCCCCTGTGGACCAATTAGCATCCGACGGAAAGCTGCTGCCGTTCTTTGATTGGCTGAGCCGCCTCCCGTTGGGGTAGGCTGCGCGCCGGATATATCTAGCCGGCGGCAGAGCACGCCGTTGCGTGAGGTGCTTTTCGTCCGCTGGGCCGGCCTGTGGTGAAGCGGCGCCTCCCGCTCCCGTCCCGCTCAGCCCGCAGGTGAGGGGATGTGGGGGCCCTGCGGCCGCGGAGGGACCGGGCGGGACCCACCGGATGGGTCATGTTCTCCCGGGGACGGCAGCGGGGGGCGCTCACTGGCCCTGGCCTGAGGCGTCCCGTTCCGTCTCCTCCCTCCCCCCCCCCACCTTAGTAGGCCGCGGTCGGTGAATGGTGGGGGGCTCCCGGTGAACCTCCGCCGCTAAGAGGGCTTCCGCCCTCCCAGTCCCGGGAGTGAGGCCCGCGCGGTCCTGGCGGCGCTTTGTGGCGGGCGCCCTCCCGAGCGGCCTTGTGTCCGGGCTTTCGTACTTCCCTGTGGGGCTCCGGAATGAGGCCTTTGGACGCGAGGAACTTCCCGGACCCACGGCGCCTTCGGGGGCATCCGTGGCGGGAGCGGGGCACGATGGTGTTGCTTGGCGAGCAGTTACTTAAAAGGGAGCGTTATTTGCGGGAGATGGCGGGGGGGATATCGGCCATTCCTTCATTGTGCGAGCCGAGATGTGGAGCTGAGATCTTTGTTCTCGGCTTTGCGTGGTGGTGGTTCTTATTTCGCTGATTTTGTGAGCGGTTTTTTTGGGTGGTTTCTCGAGTGGGATGGGGGTTAGATGCGCGGTGATCCAATATCTGGCATGCAGCTGAGGCAGCCCCTTTCAATAGCTGTTTGAGGGGCTGATTCTGCGTGCTTATATAGTGAGGTCGCCCGTACCGGTGTATCAGATCGTAGGTGTCTCCCTTGCTGTAACTTTATAGATGGAGAGCTGTAATTCAAGCAGAAGAGCAGCATTCATCTTGCTCTGACTTACCGCATGACCTTGGCTGGATGTGAGTTTAAGCCAAGATTTAAATGTGAACTAGAGCTCCTCTGAAGATTTCTTAGCCTCTTATAAGGCCCTAGATACACTTACTAGAGGAAGAATAGAGAAAAAAGCTAACATGCATCTTCCAGATAAATTCTAGTCTTGATCAGGATAATATAATGTGTCGTTAATTCGCAGTCGGCTTACCTGGGTCCTTTTATACTAAGGATTGCATGTATACAGCAAGTATTCTTTACAAAAAAAAATTATACGTATTTTCCCCACCACCACTGGTTGGAAGCAGCATTTGCAGCAAGCCGCCATGTTTCCAGTATGTGCTATTTTTGTCCAGCCTGTGCTCTCTCAGCCAGGAGTGACAGCGTTAGGAAATGCGGACACTGCTATTGAGCTCTGGAAGCTCATGCTTCCACGTGCTGTAAATCGAGTGTAGTGTGCATTGGATTGATTTGAGCTACCAAGACTTTCTAGAGTGGTTTTGTAATGTGAGGGTAGTGCAAAAGTGAACAAACAAAAAGTGCCTTTCAGACCTTTTCTGAAATGTTCCCTTTGACCAAGTTTATTCCTTCTCTATAAAGAATAAGCTAATGATTTTGCTAAATAGATAGTTCTGCAGTACACCTGTGGTGCTGGTGGTAGCATGTTCACATCCTGTGAACTCGACTCACCTTTTCATAGGGCGTTCCAGTTGGTATGCTTCATGTTGTAAAGTTGTGGATGGAATTTATAGCTAAACTGAAGCTTAACTGTAAGTATTTATGTACTTAAGATCTTACATTGTAGTAGTCACAGAGCATCTTTAGGATGAAGATCTCAACTTTTTTGATAGCATCACATGTTCCAGGGACTGGTTTGCACAAAAGGCAATGTTAAACCATGCTGCAAAATGTAATTATACAAAATCTATTAGAAAAAATCAACATTGGAAGCTTTTCAAATTTATTTTAAAAATTAAATCGTCTTTACAGTCTTATTTTTAAAAGACTCTTCTATATATCAGGTGCTACATAGTGGTGTCCAGTTCTTGACTTGTGTGAGTTAAGCAACTACCTTTTCTGCTAGGTTGTGTTTTCCTTAAGTTGAAGGCTAGAAAACCTAATTAAAGAAGAAGACCTGGTAGACAAGATTTCCTTTGTGTCAGTCAAGTGTAAACATCAGGATCTTCAGTAGGGATTCTTTGCATTTGCAGTCTAGGAAACAGCAAAAGCATAGTAAGACTTGTACTGTGGTTATTAGACCACTGCTCTGTTTTGCTGCTTGCACAACTGCATCAGTAGAGTTCAACACAACTAATGATAGAAGTTTGAACATCTTAATTCTAAACTTGAAATCTTTCTGCACCTGATGAAACAGCAAGCTCTTTATTGGCTCAGGAAGATACTGTTTTCTTTTTCACCTTGAAAACTGGAAGGTGAACATATTCAGGGGAACACTTTTAAATGAAAGTAAAGCAAAAATGATGTTATGGTAAGCATGCATTAGTGTTTCTGTTCATAACAGTAGTAGCTGTTGAGAGAGTACTTATAGGCTTGGTATAAATGGCCCTTGAGTCACAAAACATTTGAATTGATTATTCCAGGTTTTAATATTTGAACCTGGGCTTTTTTGTCTGACTCATGTGTTGAATGAAGAATCAAAGTGGAGAAGGGCTTTAGCAGGGTGGTGGCTGGTTGTCCTGCTGGTCTTGGTCTTCTTTGCTTGAAAAAAAACAAAGGTGAAAGGGATAGTTTTGTCTAGAATACTTGGTAATTTCTTTACATGTTCATTTCTAAAATCTCCTGAGTTTAAGTCATAATTCATTTCTTCATGAAGTTCCTCATAAACTTGATAATCTTCAGCTACCTCATCAAGTAATAAAAAACCTGATTTTAGAGTAGTTGAAAAAAATCCCTAAAACTTTGCAGGCAGTGAATATTATACTGGTGTGAGGTCCTAGTTTTGTTATATTAAGTCTGGACCTCCTCCAGAAGGGCATAGCTGGTGGAGTACTGACTTCAGAACTAGAAGATTGTGAGCTATCAGTTAAGCACAAATAATCTGCTATGAACCTGTTTCCTTGCTGAGACAAATGTGAAATGCTGCATTCTAAAATGCTGGTGGCCATCTTCCATTTTTTCTGCATTGCCCAGTACAGTTTTCTGCTTCACTTATGACTGCTATTAGGTTGACTTTCTGTTTTGAAGTGTCTCACAATGTAACAATGCCAGGATGGATCAGTATTAAGTGCTCGGATCCAGCCAATTCATGGAGGTTGAGAGTCTTCTGTGGCTAGAATTGGGTAGAGGTGACAGCGTTTGTCTCTCTTTATAGGTATCTGTGTAGGGCCAGCTTGCTTGCTATACAGAAAATATTTTGTTAAATCTTAATCCTGGTGATTTTTATCCAAGTGGGAGAGAGCTTGAGTTCACTGTAATGCTTGGTTAGCTAGGTATTGTGATCTGTCTCTTCTGACTGCTTATGAGTAACTTGCTTTGTACTTTAAGAAGCTGCAGTGGAGCCAAGTGGAAAAATTGCAGACCTAAGAGGGAAGAAGACTGAACCCGCTGCCAACTTCATCCAGTTGTTGGAGCAGCTCTTGGATGTCAAAACACAACCTGTTCTAATGGCAAAATCATAGGGTCTAAGTAGCTATTTTATCATGAAGCAGTCTGGAGAGCAGTATGGGCATAAAGTTGACTTAGTTTTCATTAAGAAATTGAGTAAGCAAACCATTGAGGCTGGCACTAATGCTGCCACCCTATAGGATGAAATTTGCATGGTTAAAGTGTAATTTTACAGAAAAAAAACATTGCTTCTAATTGTCGGTAAATGAGGTTGGAATAGGTCCAGTTAGAAATGAGCAAGTCCTTTACCCAGGGGTAGGGAAAACTCACATAGAATTATTTTTAAAAGTGTGGTAATGTTTCTTTGTATTCTTGAGGCTTTGAGTTTTGAGATTCTCAAGAACAGTTGATTTTGGTCTTTTATCAAATTACAAGGACCATTTTGTTTTGCTGTAATGCTGAAAGCAATTGTAGCATCTTTTTTGTGATATTAGGCTCAGGGCAGATCATCTTAGCTTAGTGTTCCAGCAGATCCCCCTTACAGCAGCCTTGCCTAGCTTTTTTGCAGTGACTATTTCCTGCTTTTCTCCACCGAATTGAAGCAGGATATGAGCAGCTCAAGTGACCTGGATGGTAGCATTTGTTGCAGGTGAAGTTGTCTCATGATAAATCCCCAAATAGTAATTGAGCTTCAGGTTGTACTTCTGAGGCTATGCAAAAGTCTATTTCATGTCACGAATCTTATAGGAGGAATTTAGCATAGGAGTTGCTAGTCAGGGGCACTCTTCTGCTTTTTCAACATCAAGAAGCACCAGAGATGAAGGTGTCTAATTTGATGCTTTGTGGAGTTTTTGTTAGCCAATAAATCTAAAGTAATAGGAACTTAAATTTGTGTGTTTAAAGCTTCCGCACTGCCTACTATGTATTGCTTTTGTATATTGAGTAGGAAATTCTGGTGACTTGTTGAGAGATGCAAAACTATATTGAGATATCTGAGAAAAGATGAAAATGTTTTACTTCCCCTATCATATATCTACAGCGTATTGAAACAAAAAGTAATAAACTGCATGTGAAACAGGGTATGTTAATCTGTAACATAAGAAAACTTAGATCACTATCTTTGAGTATTTTTTTTTTTCCTGTGACACAGTACAGCAGAACTTTCCAGAAAGTGGTACTAAATACCTTAGCTGTTCTCTGAAGGGAAACTCCAGATACTTGGCTACTCGCAGGATCATGAGCATAGGGCAGCTGTTACAAACATTAATATACAATAAAATCTGTTTCTTGGTGTTAATTCTAAGCAATGACTCCAAATGTTTATGCTGCTTCTACATAAATGCTGTCCTCTTTGTATTGCTTAGTGGATGTGATAATTGTGTGACATGAAGTAGAATATTCGAAGATAGGGAAAAAGAAGCCCAAGCCCACATCAGTATAGGCCCAGCACTCGGGGATGCCAGTGTTTTGAGGGGAAAATTCAAGAAAAACAACTTGGTGAGAGAGTCTTGTGTTACCACTTACTCTTAATGGCAAATTCTTAAGAGTACTCTAGGCTGGATTAATTTTTTTTTCCTCCTCTTTTAAACAGGACCTTATATGCTGTTTGTCTTTGGACCTTTATGCTCTTAAGCATAGGAATAATATCTAGTATCTTCTTCCTTCCCTTGATGAACATTCCTTAGTGTACAGGTATGGGCCCTCTTAACTACCTTAGGCTTTACGTGGTTGTCTTTGTATTTTGTTTTTCCTGGGTTTTTTATATGTAATGCTCTAGAAATTTTATTTCTCAGAAGTCGTCACGGTTCTTCTAAATTCTGAATAGTAGCAGTAAAAATATTGTCTCTTTCTTGGCACAGCTGAACAATGCAAGAAGCGCTGAATTTTATCTGCAAACTTGCAGGCTCCATTGCATGCATCAGCTTGTGGATCACGCTTGGGTTTGTTAGCAGAAACACAGTCTTGAGTTCTACAGTGACAGCTCTTCTGCAGCAATTCCTGGTTTGTTTATTTGTATTCTTGTGGTGTGCGTTCTTGCTGAGTAAGGCTTCCCATCTGCCGCTGGCAAGCAGAGGGGTTTTCAGTGCTAGCATGATCAGTATTAAATGTTCAGTTCTGAATTATTTTTTAGTCTTGCAGTGAAAATGTTTTTCTTGCACTTAAATTTTGATTGATATCTTGGATACTTTGAGAAAATTGAGCTTCTAATTTGATTTTTCTTACCCATATGTTGATGTAACTTCTGGCTTTTCTTCTTCCTCATCAGTTTGTCTCAAAGAGCTTCAGAAAGAGTTTCAGGTACGCCTTTCTGCAGATACCTTTCTGCAGCATTGGGGTAACTAAGCACAATGAAAGCTGTTTGTTCAAGGATGCACATTTTGATTACTGTGTAATTTGTTTAGGATTCAGCTCTTTGTAAAACCTCAAGTAGTCTATGAACTGAGGCACTGCTTGTCTCTATTGGTTGTGTGTTGTCATACATTGGACACTAGCTGCCAGAGTAAATGGAGAAATGGCTGTATTCCAGGAGGTACTAGTAAGAGAATGATGGTAGCCTTGCAACTTGCTCCCATCTGATCTTCAAATATTTCATTATTCATTGGGTAACTTATCCCATCACTTAGTTTTTAGGTTGTGGCTTCCAAATATCTTACCTTCTGTGAAAGACCACTACCTTTAAGATAACTTCTTTCAGACAGAATGCTTTCCATCTGAATCTGTCAAAGTAAAACATGGACTGTGTTGCTGTGACACTGTTTCCTGGGACATTGGCTATTTTTGCATTCATAGGGAGGCAATGAGACCCATTTCTTTGAAGTAGATTAGTGTTTGAGGCTTTGGTTGCCCACTTATTTCAGGCACTTTTTTGTGGTTTTCATAATTTAGGTTTGGGGTCAGCAACTGATGGATTTTTTTTCTTTTTCTATTTTACTTTTTTCTGTTCCCCTTATATAATTAAGGCTGTATTAAATGAGAAAGGTATTTCACATCTCACCCTGTGTGCTATCTTGTAGTGTTCCTTTTCAAGAAAATACGTATTTAAAACATTACTCTTAAAATGCTCTTCTTACAGGAGAGTAAGCTGGTGTAATGATACAAATCCCCAGTTCTAATGGGCACTGAAATTTGCCTAGAGATGCAAGTTTAGCTTGTGCTTCATTGTTCACCCTGTAATGCTTTGTATTGTAGTTCACACACAGGTACCAGCTTCTCTCATGGTGGTTTTCCTTTATTTTGCTTAGTCTGCAGCACTAGCCGATGCTTGTCGTGTAAAATGCGTGGAGAGTTCGAGTTAACTGGAATGTTTTTCTTGATTCACTTCTATATCATGCTGCTGGAGCCATATTAGGAGTTTTCTTCAGGACTTTATTTGTACTGGCTATTTTTCTCTTGTCCAGAGCAGCAGTAGTTCACTGCTGCAAGTGCTTGTTACTCTACATAGATACATGGTTTGTGGCTTTGAACATGCTCACCTGTTGCTAAGCAACTTGGAGAAATCCCAAATGACACTTAAACAATCCTATTAACTATTGACCAGACCTTTAGTGTCTACCAAAATTACCATTTGCCAGCTTCGTAATGTGATGTGCTTAGAAACTGACACCTTTCTTCCATCTGACTTTCTCTGTTTTTTTTTTTCTTAAGTTTTCAAAAAGCCTTCTTGCGTTAAGGAAGAAATTGATACCAGCACGAGGGAGTAGTGTAAGAATTTTTACACCATGGTTTAGGGGGAAAAAATAACTTCTTCCAGGTGCTTTCAGAGTTGCTTTACTATAGTGAGAAATGAAATAACTGATTTGTAGTTCGTAGAAATTAAGATTGTGGAGAACAGACATAAGGATAATGTTGGGAATAAACCATGGCCTGTTTAAAATATGCTTCAGTGTAAATATTAACTCTGTCTTTCTGTTAGTACTAAGGATTTTCTTGGCAGAAGTTGTCTAAAATTGCCCCACACTTTAGGAAGTGAATTTTGGGGGTTTCTGGCCTGTTTTATTTCAATGGGATCTGGTCCTCTGGCCTGTTAAATCAGGCTGTGGGGGTTCTGCAGTTGTTGTGGGAGCCTCAATGTGATGTGTAGAGAGCTTTTTGTTGTGTAGGAAGTCTGGTAGAAACCAGATTCAGATTAAATGCCTTGTCAGTTTTAAAAATGATGTGAGATATCGATGGTTAGTTCACTTTACTGTGTAGCAGTTTGGTGATAAAATGTGAACCAATGCTGGCTGTTAGGTGTTCTGTGAGTATTCCTTTTCTGAATACTAATATGCTGATAGGTTTTTATGGCCCTAAATCTGGATTTGCTAATATGGAATCTGCATAAATGGCTCTCATTTACATAACCAGACTTTAGAAATTCAGTGGCCAGTGCTGATTTTCTGCCAAGTAGGAGCATTGTAACAGATGGTGGAATTTTCCACCAGCCAGGTGATAACCACTGTAAAGGAGGTATTTGTCTTCCCTTAAATCTCTTGGCTTAAAGGGATGTTACAGAATTACTCTACTGTATTTGTTATAATGTGATTTATCCAATTTGTTTTACATATATGGAGTAATATAAATACATATTTATAAATAAATCTTAAATAATCTGATTTTCAGCATTCCTGTCAATTTTCACCCTTTCATCATTACCTCAAATGACATGAAAATGTGTGGATGAGCTTCTGTCAGGCGCAAGCATTTGGTACTGTTATGCTCTATTCAGTAGAAATGCAGTACTAAATATTCGCAGTTATTCTTAGGTCAATTTGTTGTGGAGTAATAAATTGCTTCTGAGTGGCAGGGAGCAAATATTATCTCTGGAGATGCTTGACTTCTATCATTCAGGTTGCGCTGGCTGGCTAATGGGAACAGATGGCAACTGGCAGTGTAACAGCAGGTGCAGCAGGAGTAAAACCAGATTGTTGTCCTCTGTTTAGGTTATGTAAAGGTCTTTCCCCATTTCTTTTCAGATCTGCTTAATGAAAACTAGACACTTCCCTATTCCTCTTTTCATCTTAAGGATGAGTTCTAATAAATTTGTCACCTTTATCAGTAGTGAAGTCCTTTGACTATTTTATTAGTGTGGAAATTTGACAGACATAAGCAACATCAGACACTTCACTTTTAACATCTTCAGTACAGCATGAGGAAACCTCAGAATGGCACTGAAGATGATGTGCTAGTGGAATAATACAGGTGAGGACTATCTGGAATAGCTTTTGGTGAATGAGCTGCTGCACTTTAAGTGCTACAGGTAACAGTTTACTATAATGTGAGGATGTCAAGCTTTGTACATTTGTATTCTAGAAGTAATTGAAGGTAATTCTCAAGAGACCTTGATGAAGCACTTAACAGAATTGAGTGGAAGACCTGATTATTGACATCTATAGAAATAAACCTTAATTGCAGGGAAAACCAGTCTTTGGAAAGAAGTTAAATGTACCCCCTGTACTTTCCTTGTTCCTCCTTTCCCATCCCTCAAAAAAAAAAACCCAAACTCTAAGTCTCAAACAGGCAGAAAAGTAAACAAGCAAGTATGTATTTTCTTCTGTGTAGTGCTTTTGTTGTACTCTGGTGGTCTTGGAGGATATGGTAGGTCTGGCTTTCTAACTGTAAACACAAAATGCAGAGGCAAGTCTAGCTGTTGTGAAGCAGTTAAGTTTTACAGTGTCAGTTAAGCTGACTGGATCTAAACATGCAGGTCTTGCCTGTCTGCCACTTCTGTTGATGCTTTAGGGTCATCCTGCCCATTGTAATGATTGAGCTTCACAAATGCTTGACAGGAGACAAAGTTAAATAAGGAAGTTGGCAGTGGTACCCACAACTTACCCTTACTTTGCCTGTGGTATATTATCTTACTATCTGATAATATTTTGTGGGGATGTAATTTAGCATTCACTAGAAAGCAAACAAGTTCATATCCTTGAGGTTTTTGCAGCTTCAGACTGTGCTTGTTCTTGGACATACATGTCTGTAATAAATTATGCTTACAATTCCAGAGGCTTCCTTTTTGAACCTTAAGCTGCATACCTTCCAGGGTAGGAATCTATGTACTGTATCTCCAGTGAAGCTGGATGCACTGCGTGCTGACCGTTGCTGGGAGTCTGGGTGTGATCACATCCTCAAACGTTTTACCAGTATAGTCAAACATTGTCTTGTGATTGCAGTATGTTGGGTCTTAAACAACTGTTTGAGATGTAAGGAATTTGCCAGGTGTATTTGGACTTGGCTTTGTCCAAAGGACTAGTTTCCATTGAGGTTTTGGTTTTGTGTTTTTTTTGTTTGGTTGGTTTTTTGCTTGTTTTTTCTTTTTTTTTGGGGGGGGGGGCGGGATATGATGTTCTTTTTGGAGTTTGAAGCTTCTCTTTGCATTCTTTGTACATCCAGCAGTATGGTTGTAGCTTTCTTTGCAGGCCTATATATGGTGTGTGTGTGAAACTGTCACTGTAACAGCACTAACACAGTAGTTCACCTCTGTCTTTTGTAGCTACAGTCTGTCAGTTCTTACATTTAAAGGACTACTCTGGAATTCAGCAAATGTGATGAAAGTGTCAAGCAAAAGCCTTGGATGAACTGGGATGAGGCTTAGCTCAAAGGAGAGACAGGCTGGTTTTCTTCCCCCCTTGTTTTGTTTAGATGATAGTTGTGGGCAACTCTTTTTTACCCAGATACAGGATGCTGTTATGTATAGTGGTGAGAAAGCTTGTCCCAATGTAACAGCCTAGGCATGAATCCATTTTGTTGGACTTTTTTAGTTGATGCTGCCACTTCTTGGAGCTATTTATAGTCGTTCAGTTTTAGATATGAAAGGAGATCAGTAAATGACGACTCCTGAATTGTTTTGCAGAGTTAGTCAGATTTGCATAACACACCTGAAGTATGTGTGTATTGACTTTGAATGGCATGTGTTTGAGAAGAAGGGATTGGAGGTTGGTAACAGGGAGAAAGTTCTTCCAGCTGCTACATGTGGCCTTTTAATACCCTTTTGATTAAGGTCTGCTTGACTTAGTGCAGATAGCACTTTTCTAGCTCTTTACTGTCAGCGCTCGAGGGCTTGAGTACTTCTAGGAAAGTTAGCGCTTGTGTATTATTTGTGATGCATCAACAGCAAAACTAAGCACCCATTCTGCTACCTCTTGGTATAATTGAGTATGAAGCAGAAAATCAGCTATTTTTCTATTAGATAGTAACACTATGGCCTGATTTCAGTGTGTTTCCATACTTGTTTTAACCTGCTTTATATGAGCCTAAACAGTGTGTCTGGTCATTTGAAAGCAGGGAAACACAGGAGTGTGCTTTAGTTTTGACTGAAGTTGCACACATTATGTAGTCCATCTGCAGAGACTTACCTTTTATAACTTAGATCTGTGGAAATTAGGTAGAAGATGGCTAGATGACTTTGTATCTGGCCTAGGTATGGGTGGTGCTGTTCATTTGGCTGGTTTTCTGGATTTAAATAAGAGGTGGCTTGCTGAGTATAGAAGCAAGAGAAGAGCAGTATGTATTTATTTGTAGCATAATAATTTTAATATAATAATCTGATAGTTCTCTACAGTGTTTGTTACTGTCAAGCAAGGAGTGCTGCACTCGTGATGAAAATAGATTGGACTCATTCTGACCTTTTAAAAATGCCTCTAATACACCAGCATAGGCCTTGCCTTAGAACATCTGACTTTTAATTCTGATTGTGAAGTCAAGTGAGGTAAGTAGAACTTGGATCAACTAAATGACTTAGCCACTTAGCAAATCCTCTTGAAGAACCATACTTGCTTACCGCCTTCTTTACTGAGGGTATGTAGGATGATTAAATGCTGGCATGTTGGGGTAACCTGCCTCACCCCTGCAGTGTCCCACCACTGGTTTGGTACCCAGCAATCTTCTTAGCACTGAAGACTGATGACTCTGAAAACACACTGGTTAAATTGTTTACTGTGGTAGAATAGCTGATGCATTTTGGTGTGCTTTCCATTGTGATTATGTGGCTTATGCTATCAGTATATGATCAACAATTTGAAATGCTTCTGTTTTATGGAGCTTCTGATCCTTCCACAGTTTTCAGTTGACCAAAGAAATGGTGATGGAGAAGCCAAGTCCCCTGCTGGTCGGGCGGGAGTTCGTGAGGCAGTACTATACTCTGCTGAACCAAGCACCTGACTATTTGCACAGGTAAAGCTCTGCTTTGCTTTGAGCTTGCTTTCTGTGTGAATGCTTTAGTTTGTATGTTAAAATTGGTGAATAAGCTTATTACCATGTCTTGGCTTGCTGAGTGTCTGTTGTTAGTGGAATTAAATCAAAAGCGTTTTGCTTGCTACTTCTAATTATATGACTATATTTCAGTAATTCAGGTAGAAAATGTGTGAGAGTATTATTCATAGTGTACTCTAATGTAAAGGCTCAATGTTCTTGCATAACAAAGCTTAAGGTATTCCTTTCTAACAGGTTTTATGGAAAGAACTCTTCCTATGTCCATGGTGGCTTGGATTCCAATGGCAAGCCAGCTGATGCAGTCTATGGGCAATCTGTAAGTACTTCTAGAAAGCCTTGCTGTTCTTTCCTTCTTTTTTTTTTGCCACCTTTGTCCAAGTGCTTTCTGTCAAAATAGAGAATTGTTAAGTCTAAACAGCATTAGTTAGGCAAGGTACACTTCCTTTATTGAAATTAATAATGTAAAATTGCTTGCAAAGCAGACTTAAAGAGCATGCTGCAGAGCTCTTTCTCTAGAGTTAGAATATTCTGAAACAATACTTAATGCTTATGCTTTCTTTGAAAGCTGCTAATTTAGCAGAAATGGCTTCTGCAGTTTAGTCTGTATGCCATTCTTTCATAGGAAATCCACAAGAAGGTGCTGTCACTAAACTTCAAGGATTGCCACACGAAGATCCGTCATGTGGATGCCCATGCTACTCTCAATGATGGTGTTGTAGTCCAGGTGATGGGAGAGCTCTCCAACAACATGCAGCCTGTGCGCAGATTCATGCAAACATTTGTACTTGCACCTGAGGTATGCTGTAGTGAGTGCTAGTGCTATTATAGTGCTTCTAATACCATGTCAAGATTATCGAGACCTTTCTTGTTCTATGTTAGAATTCAGGGTTAGACTTGGAAGGTAATGTTTTACAAACTTCAACAGTAAAGTTCTGCAGGTTTCTTAGGAAATACAATGCTTCTGTATGGTCATACATTAACCTTGAGTGTCATAATTATAGTTGTAAATATCCTTACTTTTGGCTACTAGGTATGTGCAATACATATTTTTTTTAAGCATTTTTAAAGCATTTGATTTGTCCTCCTAACAACTGTGCCTCTTTTTGAAAAGAACTAGTAGAAAGAGGAAGATGCTTCCTGTTGCTTGAAGAGATGATTTTCAGAATTTTTTTGTTGTATGAAATGGTGACAGTATTTGAGGTGACTTTTAGACAACATTTTTGAACAAAACAGATTGTGTATTTGAAAATGATAGAAGAAAGGAGTATGGCAAAATCACTTATTTTTCAATTTGACTTGGAGTTAAGAATTGATACTTCAGACCCCAGAAAGCTCTAGCTTCCACCTTTTCAGTGTTGTGAGCTATCAGAATTAAAAACACTACTACATTACTGCAGTTGATGTAATTGAACTGATTCCTCCTTTGATTTGCTTCCAGGGTTCTGTTGCAAACAAGTTTTATGTCCACAATGATATCTTCCGCTACCAAGATGAGGTTTTTGGTGACTCTGACACTGAGCCTCCAGAGGGTAAGTAGGGGGAATTGTTTGGATGGTTTACTGGTATTTGTTTCTGCGTCTCTATCAATGTTACCAGACCGTTGGAAATCTTTCTGCTGGAGAAGGCAGATCAGCATTAAGCTTCATGTTCTAAGCTTTTTCCTTACTCTACAAGGAATTGTGACATGCTGATGATTATTTTTCTGGCATATTTTGTTTCTGTTAAAGGAACTGTAAGACTTATTATAGCAGTTGCAGTCATATCTGTAGGCTATAAATCTGCTTCTCTGAAGTGTTTGGAACATGGTGTTTGACTGTGGTCAAAACTGAGTAACTGAAATGACAGCAGAAGTATGAGAAAATGTTTGTTCCATGTCATGTCTAATAGTGCTTCCCATATGACCTCTTTGTCTTTCACCTGCATGTTGTGGAAAATGGCTAGCATTTGAGCCAAGTAGTAAAGATGTGTGTGTGGCTTTTTGGTCTTTTCCTATTCTGATTTCATTTAGAATCAGAGGAAGAAGGGGAGGAACCTGAGGAAAGACAGCAAACACCTGAGGCTGTTCCTGATGATACTGGTGCTTATTACGAGCAGGCTGTCAGGTAATATCTTGTTACGAAATCAGGTGTTGGGTAAGACAGAGTGCTTGTAGAACAGGTCAAAGGAATTTATTGTTCCTTTCAATTTTCGTTTTTGACAGTATAAAGATTTCTGATTACTGGGCAGCTGAAACTGAAGTGCCTGTTAGGCTGATCATGGTGATTTGAGATTTTCAGTAGACGTAATATTTTTGCTGCTCTCTAGTACAAAAATGTGGAAATTGCATCCCTGTGCAGTGTGGCCTTATTTAGACAGATTATCTTTGTTCATCCTCCTGAATACAATGTACCTGACTTCTGTACTACGCAAGTAGCATGTCTTACCACTCAGTACTAGAGTGAGTAGAATAGTGCCTCTTTTTTTTTTTTTTTTTCCCTTTTGTGGTGCTGTATAATAGCAATGACATTGAGGAGCACCTGGAAGAGACTGCTGCAGAGGCGGAGCCTGAGCCAGACCCAGAACCTGAACAGGAAGCTGAACCAGAGGTGCAGGAAGAAAAGTCTGAGCCGGTATTAGAGGAGTCAACTCAAGAAGAGACTGTGGAAAAAAGTCCTTCTCCAGCTCCTGCTGATCCAGCTCCTGCAGTGCAAGAGGACTCCAGGGTAATGACAGTGGGTGGCACTTTACTATAACATGGTAGTTTCAGCGGTATATTTGACACTCATGTTTTGCAGAGCATGATCTGCTTTCTGGCAAGAGGGAAAATAGCTTGAATTAGAAGTGTTTAAATGCTCTGTATTTCCACCCTCCCTGCAAGCCCAAATGACACTTCCCTGTGACCATTAACCTCCTGTCCCTTAGTTTTTATACAGTAGCAGTTAGTTGATTAGAATACCAGGAGCTCTAAGGTAAGACTGTGTATTTGGTGGGTATCAGAACTGTGGCAGCAGTGAGAGGCTCAGATTCTTTGTAAACAGAGCTTCTGAAATCCTCAGCAGACTGCGGCCAATATGCTGAATTGGGAAGAGGGATGAAATGCAACTTTCTACCTGGGAATTTTTGTCATTATTCAGTGGTAAAAGAGGAAAAAGTGGATAAATTAGTGTACGAGAAACCAGTACTTTGGTTAATATTGATGTGTTACTTGTTCTTACTATTTCAACTCTGTATAGCCTTCAGATACAGGGTGGAACTAAGTCTTTTGAATTTAAATGAGTTAAGTTATGGGGAGACCTCTAGAGCTTGGAACCAAAATATCAAGGACAGGTTAAAATTTGTTACTGTCATTCTATCTGTTAGCTGTACTATCAGGAATGTATTTTAGAAGGATAAAACCATCTGGAGTTAAGTTACAATCTTCTTTTTAAGACTTTTTCCTGGGCATCAGTAACGAGTAAGAACCTCCCTCCCAGCGGAGCTGTTCCAGTGTCGGGAATACCACCTCATGTTGTGAAAGTACCAGTCTCTCAGGTAGGAATCCAGCACTTGAAGAAGAAGTGCTAAGCTGGCTGGCAGTAAACTGAGGTGCAGAAAAGCATAGTGAAATCTATTTGCTTATGATTTAAACTTAAAATTCTGTGTTTCCTGATAGACTTCATACAAATATTATTCGTTACCTTTTGTGTTGAGGAAGAATTGTTTCTCATGGAGGCAGGAATGTCCATGCAAGTGCTGAGTATCTCTGACATCTAAAATGATTTCACTCTTTTAACAAAAGAGGCAACCTTTTCTTTCCTGCCTCTTACTGTCTGTGAATGAGGTTTTGTCACAAATGAGTATGTGTAACACAGTCTGTGTGTATCTGTCTCTGCACTCTTGGCAGGCAGTTTATTGTACTCTGAGTGGGGTGACTTTGAAACTGTTTAACAGCAAACATGCCACTTGAACTAGTGTGTAAGCCAACATGCATTTTAGTGACAGGTGGAAAGAACTATGTTTTTTCCTGCATTTTCAGTTTATTGTAACAACTTGATAGTGGACTGTTAAAAGCCGAACTCTACCATTGTTTGATACAGCCCCGCCCCGAGGCAAAGCCTGAATCTCAGACCCCACCTCAAAGACCTCAGAGGGATCAGCGCGTGAGGGAGCAGCGTACAAGCATCCCACCACAGAGGGGTCCTAGACCAAGTAAGTCACATTACAAAGAGTAATCTTTTTTGCTGTTTGGTGGGTTTGGGGAAGCAATATCATGATTAAAGCTTTTAAAATAATCATATTTACAAAAGTAGCAGAAATAATTTACTTACAGAATTAATGAGATTTTATCTTGTTCTGAATGTCTGGCAAGCTTTAAAGCTGAACTTCACTAGCATTCAGTCAAAGTATCTAGGTTTCTACTCAATTGTTTGGCTTCAGGTGATATAAAGCAGACAGTTACAAACTCGCTAGTATAAAATGCTTATTTTTAATATATGAATGGATAAATGCAATGTGAATTCTGATTTTTGTAAGGTGCTAATTCTGACCATGGCTTGTTTTTTGTTTGTTGTGGGGACTGGCTTTTCTTAAACAAGTTTTACTTTTCTGTTCAAGTTCGTGAGGGTGAACAAGGCGATGTGGAAACTAGACGGATTGTGAGATACCCAGACAGTCATCAGCTGTTTGTTGGGAACCTTCCCCATGATGTGGATAAATCTGAACTTAAAGACTTTTTCCAAAGTAAGTTAGTTTCTTTGCTGTGTCTCAGGGTATGGGGGTTGTAGCCATCAGTGTAGTCAACAGAGCATTCTAATGTATGACCCAAGAACTTGGCTTTTCTCTTGCAGGCTATGGCAATGTTGTTGAACTCCGCATCAACAGTGGTGGGAAGCTCCCCAATTTTGGCTTTGTGGTGTTTGATGATCCTGAACCAGTTCAGAAGATCCTTAGCAACAGGGTAAATAGACTTCTAGTCAGTGAGTTTTGATCTGCTAATAACAGGCACTGTTCTTCAGATGAACACTAAAAGATTCTACTTGGTCCCTTTGACCTTTCTTGAACATATTAAAGTAGTTGTGGTGTCTTTCCCTCCTATTCCAAGACTTGTGCAGTGTTTGAACAGGTTGAGTGTTTTGTCATTGATGTAGCTTATAAACAGCTGAGGTGAACATGAATTTATTCATTATAGAGCCTTTTTCTGATGGGAAACTGCTGAACTGTATGTGGGAAGCAGGTAAGTAGCTTTCAGGAAGACAAGTTAGAGAGCTTGACCCTGTAGACATATAGAATCTTATTTGTCAAAGAAGTTGAGCTTGAAAGGAAAGAGCTATATTAGAGTGTAGGTTGAAAAGAATTTCTGCTAAGAAAGGTAAGACGTACTTGCTTGGCTTGTTACCAGTGACTGCTAAAGCAAAATGTGCACTGCATGATTGTAGGGTATGGTAGGCAGCAAATCTGGATGCACTGTAACACCTGTGTACTATCCTTGTTCACAGCCTAACTTTTCACCAGGGAGGGACATCTTTACTTTCTTACTGTACAGCAGATTTGACAGTATAATTTTGTTCTTCAGCTGAAAGGTAACTTGGGTGCAGATTTTTAAGCCTTGAGATTTGGTCTGAGTTTGGGCTAATATTATAGCCCAAATAATGGTTCCATTTCTTTTCTAAAATGTGTCAGAATACTCAGTGTGAACTGAGATTGCTTTCCAAGTGTCACTTTCAAATCTTTTTATACCTTCTCCAGTAAAGTCTGGATGACTGTTCCACTGTTGTTGCCACTTCCTAGTTAACCAGTCATAAAGCACTTCAGTCCTCTCTCAGGAGGATTAAGACAAGGTTGTAGAAATCTGCTTGACATTGATTAATTACTGTTGAGTCATTACTGAAAGTACCTTTTCTGCTTTTGTTGCAGCCCATCATGTTCAGGGGAGAGGTGCGCCTGAACGTGGAGGAGAAGAAAACGAGAGCTGCCAGGGAGGGTGACCGCAGAGATAACAGACCACGTGGACCTGGAGGCACTCGTGGGGGGCTGGGAGGTGGGATTCGAGGGCCTCCTCGTGGAGGAATGTCCCAGAAGCCAGGATTTGGAGCTGGAAGGGGGATCGGGCAACGCCAGTGAATGCATCACGGATGTTGACATGGTGGTGAAAACCCTTTTTCCTGCAGATTTGTGAATTTCAGCCTTGGGTATCTTGGAATGTGGCCCTAGCCTGTTATAGACTGCTACGTTTGATACTATTTTGGCCCCTTTTTGTTTGTGTTATGGTTTTGTGATTTATTTTTTTTCTAGTCCTTGTCCCAGATCCCAGCTTTGTGGAACAACGCTTTAGGAAAAGTGGATTTTAAAAAGAACTGAATTTTCTTGTTCACCTCAAACTTACGGACTGGATTTTTTTTGGTACCAGTGGTTTTTCCTAAAGGAATGTCTATTTTTTCTTTTTTTGCCTCTCCCCTTTCTACTGAATTCGGGTGCATTTCAGTCAGTGGACTGTTATTTCACGTGCATGCGTTCAAGAGCCTGTAGGAAAACTTAGTACTTGGCAAGTATTTCGAGGGCAGAAAAAAAACAAAACTCTTGATTTATTCTTTGAGGGTCATGTGAACATCCTCTGGTCCGGGGATACTGCCACTTGAAAAATTGACATTCATCTTTCTCTGTGTGGCGCTGTAAAAGTGAAATAATGAGTATCTGTAGAATCTTTTATTTCTTTTGATACATGATCACGGCAAGGAATTGGAACTACTGCTTTACCACTTTAAAAAGTTTTGGATTGTGGGATAGGTTTTAAATGTCTAGAACTTGACTCTTCAAACACTTTTCCTGAACTTGTGAAATTTTTTATTGAGATAGGGAGGTTTTTTTCATGTTTAGTTTTTATTTGTATAAAAAAAAAGCAAAATTGTTGTGCCTTCTATTTATCTCTCATTCCAGTCTTGGCAAATTGTTAAAAAAAAAAAAAGAAAAAAAAAGAAAAAAATAAAAAAGGTCTAGATTTGCTTTATCAAGTCAAGAGTATGTGGGAGTTTTTCCAAGGTTCTTCCCTAAGTCACTAGGTTTACTAGATAAAGGTGGTTATAGCTGATGGGTTTTAATACCTTCTGTTCATCAGTTTGGCTACGTTTGAATAACTGAAAACAAGTACTTTTTTTGGATGCTGAATTTAATGACTTTGACTTGAGGCTGGGCAGGCCCCATGACAAATGCTACATAAGTACAACTGAAGTAGAAATACCTCTTGTTACATCCTTTACAGTTCAAGCTGCTGTATGTATTAGTTATTTTTGCAGTTCAGGCATGAATTTCATCCCTTGCTTCTACCAGATTTGAAGTGAATGGGTGGCATTTTTGTCAGAAATACAGAAGGTGCTTGTCTGTCCTGGTGTTAAAGATGTTAAATGCTTTCCACTGTGTCTGAAAGAAACTGAAAATAAAACATGAAACTGGGTAATTTCAACTAAAGGTCTTTTAAACTGTACTGTATAAAGCAGTACTATTTCTGTAAAGTGTGGTGTTAAACAGTTGGGTGGAAACGGCAGTTTTGATTCTACACCAGACCTTCAGAGCTCTCTGTGGTACAAGATTGCTGCTTAGTGAGTTTGCTTAGGGCTCATTGTCTCAGTGTTTTCTTGATTTATTAATGTAATCGCTGTGCATATGCAGTAACTCTTGACCTTTGCCTGTTTAAAAGCTTGAGCAAGGCTGCCCTTGTTCAAATGGCAGGTAGGTATTACCTGATTCAGAACAGTAAATTTTTGCCTTTTACTTATCAAACTTTGTGGTTGAGCCTGGCTATACTAAATGTTAGTGGAGTTTTGGTTTGTGGTTTATCTTCAAAGTTGTTAAACATTTGTTCTTTTCCTCCTTACAAATGTTTCTCAGATTGACTTGCTAATCTGTTTCTGAAGACCCAAATATCTTAGTGAATTGGAGAAGAGCAAAGTGTGGCAGCAATAGCTGTGGTATGCCCACAGCCAGCATACTGGAAATAATACTGCTTCCTCTTGTGGTAGTAACCGGTATTAATTAAAAAGCTCTGCATTTGTTGCATCAGGAATGACTGTGAGGTGAAGCTATGCAATGGAAGTCTTTTATCGAATCTCTGTCCTTCTTGTTTGTGGTGGTCTTTTCCTTCTCGCGTTGGCTTTCTAGTCTTGATGTTTAATCCAAGGCTGCAGTAACGGGTTGCACTTCAGATTTATCAAAGTGCTATTAATAGAAGCTTTTAGAGCTCTTAATCAAATCTGCAAAAGCACCTGTAAGCCTGAAACACCATTTCTGTAGTGGGAGTTGGACAGTTGTGGCTCATCCTCGGGTTTAAGAAAGAGCTGAGGAATGTCAGTGAAGAATTGAAAAGCCTATGAGATGAAGTGCATGCTTGTTTTCATATGAATCATACTCTCGATATGTTAACCCAGAAAGTGATGTTCTTGTCCAAGATGACAGGCAAAATAAAATGTTTACAGAAAATTTCCTTGGAATGTCTTGTAAAGAATAACTTTTCAAAAGCAAGTTCCATTGGAAGCATCTTGAACAAATGTATAGTGACTCGGTATTTGCATTTTGGTTGTTCTGTGACTAGTTAATAACCAAGTAGATTGTAAAATGTCATGTTGCCTTTTTTTTTTTTTTTTTTAAAAGCCTCAGGCCCTTTGTTTCCTCGTTGCTGTGCTAAAACCTCAGTATTGCTTGTCTAAGTCTTCAATGCTTTGCATGCATTAGTGGTGAAAGATGACTGTAAAGAAGTCATGATTTGATTTATCTCAGTTGGCTGCAGTGAGTTAAATAATTACAGGATGGCCAACCTCTAATAACCAGGGTAATCTTAATTCTTTGTAGAAAGAATTACTACAGGAAAGTTTCAAATGACTAAGACTTAATGTGGTCTCCCTGCTGGCATCTCTGCTTCAGTCAAGACTGAGGTGGTCTTTGCTGAAGTGCTTTTGATGTCCCAGTGCTCTGCGGGTAGTAAGAAGTAAGAGAAAAGTTGGTCAGTCCCTTCACCAACACACCTGGACAATGTAGTGAACCTTAGTGACCCTTATGCCTTATAATCTGGCTTTTTGAAAGCACGGGGGGTTAATATATGGCTAGTGATCTGGCTGATCTTAATAGTTGTATTTCTACTTCTCTTACATCATTTCACTTGCAACAGTATTTCATACCACCTGAAACAGAACTGGAAGCCATGCTGCCTGCCTTTGATTTAAAAGCACTGCACAGTTAACTAGGCTTAGTTTATTGTGCAGGGGGAAACTCCTGGAGTACTCTTTGGTACCAGCTGTCATGCAGGGTACTCCTGTTTAAGGCTGAACTGTTTGTGTGATTAGGACTGCAGGTACTTATGCAGTTGAGGATTCAGGCAAGGGATCACTTTCGTGCTCTGCAGGGCCCTCTTTACAGGTTCTTCTCTTCTTAAAATTGATTTGCTTATTGCTGAAGCTATAGTGTTCCTCGCTGTACATTAGCCATATATATAATATGCAGGTGGTGGCCATGCTGTTGGAAATTGCTTTGCAGAGAGGATTTACTCCTGGAGTATGAAACTGCCTCTGTTGTAACAGTGAACTCTGACTTGAATCTGAATGAGAAACATTCTTCAGCAGTGTCACATGGAAATGATGCCCTTTAGTTGTGTGAGTCTGTTTTCCGTGGTAGAAAGGTTGGTTCTGGGTGCAGGTATGAAGAGTTGATCTCTGCAGCTGCTGGTTCCACATATCAGATTTTTTCTAATGAAACATATTTAACTGTTTCTTTACATGCTGTCTGGCCTAAGAGCACATGGCACACAGTTTTAAGTTGTGTGTGCTTTAGCAGGAAGTAATTTTCTTAGTGGTTGTTTCATCTCCCACCAGTACTGTTACAGCTGCTGGTAACTTGAAAAACTCCTAAGACCTTGGTAGTCTCTTGCATGTTGTGTAAAGATGGGACCAGGGGGGTTGTTAACAGCTTGCCTAGTTATGAAACACAATGCAATTGAGTAGAATGTTTTAAGATTTCATTCCTCAAGGACAGTAGATTTTAGGGTAGTGATGTGTTCTCAGAATAGATATGGAAGGAGAGATGTTGCCCTTCTATTTTCCATTAAAAAATGCCACTTGCCAAGCCAAGTGGGATCTGCTGTTCACTGGTGATATTTTCAACTTGACAAAGCACCTCACTGTGGAAGCAAAACCACTCCGTGTCCATCTTTGAGATTCAGCATGAGGGGCTGTCTTTTAACATTCTGAAATGTCATTTTGGGTGTCTGAAGGTCAGTTCATCTACCACAGAACTTTAAGGCTATGTATAAGTAATGCAATGTCATAGCTTGAAAAATGGTACCTGAAATACCTTCTGTTTTTTTTTCTTTATATGGACCCTACCCCCAAGCAGCTAAGCTCCTTGCTGGAGCCTCTTCCAGTTCACATGAGAATTTAAAGCATATTTTGGTTCTTTTGAAAGTGTTGCTGTTCATGTGTGTCTGACTTTAAAATCCAGGGTGTTAGAAAGACAACACAAACAGAGCTTTGTGTTCAAGTACCTCTCATTGCTGTGTCAAAGGCTCAGAGCAAATTCAGAGGTGTTTCATAGAGACTGGAGATGTGGTATGTCCCTCTTGGGGTCGGGGGGGTAGAGCTTGCTTCTGCTGCCTGGACTTGGTCGTGAATCCTGGGGAGGATGGCTAGCAGTATGTTAGCCAAACATGTTAACCTTGCAAGGGTCTGAAACACTGGGGAGCAGTTCAGAAGTCTGAATACATTTGCTGCTGCTGTAGCAATTCCTTTGTGGGGTGGAGCTCAGGAGGTCACAGATGGGATAGATTATTCTTCAGAATCAAAGGTTTAAGAGTAAAACTGATCTTTTGCCTTATTTCCAGGAAATGTTACGTTAGCACAAATGTACCGGCAGTGTGGGCTGTGTGGAACCTCTGGCACTAAAAACCCATGAAGAGGACTTCAGAAAAATCATTTATTGGAATCAGCATAATGTACGATTCAGTAAATAGATTTTATGTACATACAACAGCAGAAACTTTACATTCCATCTTCAAACTGCTGAAATAAACTTTTCCTTTAAAATTCTTTTACAAGACAAAAATAATCTGCCCCTGGTTGTATGGTCATGCAATGTGTAGAAGCTACAAGCTTGTTTCATCATGATGTAAAAACACTGCTTTAAGGAAGCAGTTGCTTTGCACTCTAACCAATGTAGCAAAATATCCTTAAATGGAGTGTAAGGCCATACCGACTTCATATGTGTATATATTATAAATCTATTTAGAAAAAACAGATCCCTTTTTAAGGGGAGTAGTGAGAATACACGGAAGCACTTCATGATTAAGCTAGTTTATTCTCTTTGAAGGGTTTTACAGCTGAAGTTTTAAACGGGTGCATTTCATGTCCTTTCTCTAGTCTCACCTCTGTTCTTTAGGGGAACGAAGTATGAAAAATAATAAACATTGACTTCTGTTATTTTTTCAGACTTCTGTTAATGAATCAGTAGAGGTACTCCAAGAGCACTGGAGGTGCCCACTCTGTATTCTTAACTCCAGTGATTAATCCTTACTCTGTGAATACTTTTCCAGTTGTCTTTTATGAGATGCTGATATTTTGGTACCCATCTGTAAGGAGGAAAACTGAACCAGCTGAACATGAAGTATTTCAGTGCTTGTTTTCAAGAAGCTAATTTGAACCTAAAGGGAGTTTTGTCCCTTTAATAGCAGTTCTTTTTCCTATGCTAAAGAGAGTTGGTCAGCCTGGGGCAGTTCTAATGCTGCTGCTTCCTTCTGAGGTCACAGTAAGATTGAAGAAGGAAAATGCTCTTTGTTGCCAGTCTTGTCCTGATCATGAACAAGCTTGAGAGGTATCTGTATCCTGATACGTTTTTAACAAATACAGAGTATGTAAAGCAATTCAAATCTGGATTTAGTATTTACAGAATAGTGATAATGAGCTCTAGATGGGTATGTCAAGAGGGTGTAATCCTCTGCAGGAGGATCTGTCTGTTGGCAAACCCCATGTTTTTACCCTAGAGTGTAGGGTGCCAGGTATTGCCCTCTGGGGAAACAGAGACTGCTGACAGAGGGATGGGGCAGCCTGTAACATCTCATACTGTGTCTGCTAAACCCAGCCCAACTCATTTGCCAGAACCCTTGGCTGTCCCTGATACAAACAGCATCAAGGCGCTCTTGTATTTTGGAACAAATGAGCTTTAAGTAGAGCTTTGAAGACAAAGATTTTCTTCATACAAATGGTTTACAGATGGGAGAGACAGAAAATAGGATAAAACAAAGACGCTACGTTATAGGCTTTTGTCAAAGGTTTTTGGGAGGTATTCTTTGTAGAGACCAGATTCTGGGGAGTTTGACCAGTGAGGTGGATACTTCTGGGAGACAGAGACAATGTTTATCAGGGGCAGAAGGAAAACACTCTCTAGGTGCTGAACTGTTCCCACTTCTATTTTTGTATGTTTTCAACTAGAAAATATTCCTGATGTCTTATCTCTCCTCCAAAGTAAAACCAAATGTGCAGTGGTTGTCCTGAAGAGAAACAGCTAAAGTATTTTTATTTTTCTTCTAAATTCATTTACAAAATGATGTAAATGGGTGTGCGTTTATTGGAAGGGAGAAATTCCAGGATCCTCCCCTCCTTTTTTTATGCCATTTAAGTGTAAGTTTTCATTACTCCTCAGTTTTAATATAATCATGATATGCTGTACACCATGGTAGGATGTAAATAGACAACACAGTCCATAGAATGTCACAGTCCACAATGATGTTAGCCTGTGTATGACTGTTGCTTGATCTTCTTGTTTGGTGATTACAAACAGCTGCTTGGGACAGGTTTGTGCATCTTCAGGATTCAAAGGCTGCTTCCAGAGTGGTATTCACCAATACTGCAGGGATGGAAAACTGCAATGAAGTGCAGTGACCTTTGCCTGTCAGGCCATTATCAGGTGAAGTCCTTAATGTGTTGCTTCATCTTTACATCTTTCTAGATCTCTTAATTCACTGAAGTTTTACTCTTTATGCGTGCATGAATGGCTTTTGGCACAGTTGCCATCTATTCCAGCTCTTTTGGAACAGTCGTCTCTTTACACAGCTCGGTAAGTCCATGAAAGAAGAGGTGAGCTCTGGCCATGATCTGTGCTGTCAGTATGTCATGGCCAGTCTGGAACCACACAAACCTTTTCCTTTTGTGTAGGAATTCCATTTCACAGTAGGCTTGAGATGCTCCAGGTGGTGCATTTTTTTAAGATGCTCAGTTCCACATGCATGTGGTGAGTCTCTTGGCCTTTGTGTCTTAATGTCTGTCTGTCACCTCACATGCCTCTGGAGTCATCTTGTCTCCTGGCCTGCTGAATCAGTCATTGCAATTAGTGCAGTGCTGACTGTATGGTGAGATGCTCTGACATTTCAGTCAGCAGCAAGATGGAGCTCAAAGGCAGAATTCAAGCACAGCAGGTCACTCTTCCCAGCAAGTGGAAGCTGGATCACATACTTGCATCCTCGCATAACATCACTGTTCGTACCTTAGTGTTTATTTCCCAAATACTCCCATTTTGGATACTCCTGCAGCTGACAATGCCCCAAATTAACCTGCTGTCTTGACCTGATTTAAGGAGGGATGTATCAACCATAGCTTCGAGATCTGTCTTTCAATTGGCCTGGCCAGTTTAGTAACCCTGCTCAGTGCTGGAGCACTGCTAAGGGATCATCAGGCTTTGCAGGAGGTGCTGCTTTTGGCAGTTCTCCACTTTGAGCAGGTTAACTTAGGCATTTGTCAGCTTGGCCCATGCTAATTCTCCCTTCTTGTTTTTGATCTAAGTGAAAGAATACAAGTGTTTTGGACAGAAACATAAATACATCTGGAAAGAGAGGGACAGAAAGGAAACAGTACAAGTTCTGTGGTAGGTAAGGGCAGAACAGAGTGTTTCAAAACCCTTGTTAAGCTATTTTCCCAGCCTAGGCAAGCATAAGGTAAAGGAACTTGTGCTCCCTTCTGCTAAGAGTTTATTGGGTCAGCCTCTAGCTGAGTGTTTATTGTAGAGCTGAGCTAGCACTGGCCATGGTTAATACAGCGATGAGAGGATATAACAACAGAATAACTTATTAGTGGTTAGTATTCTGATTGGGTTTTCTTTCAGTGGTGGCTTTTTCCTGATTAAAAAGTGGGAATGATGGCAAGTAGAGGCTGTTCATTATATTTATGCCTGTGAAGGACGTATGGGTGTCCCTCAACTTAGTTGCTGTAGCTGATAGAGATGCGTTCCAGCACTATTCGGATGTTGCAGTGCTGCCGCTTCTCCACTTCCTTTCTTTACTCTCTGGTTTCTTGAGCTTTGTCAGCAGTGACACTGTCCATGCTGTGCTATGTCTTTTCCTCCATGGGACAAGTCAAGCTTTGTGACTTCTCTGTTCCACCCCTTGAAGAACAAGCAGCAGTGTTTAAAAACTTAACTCCCAGGAGGACCAAATGGACTGGGATTGCAGTTTTAATGCTTGTGTGCACATTAAAGTGACTGCCCTTGCTACAGTGAAAAGTACTACGCTATCCTGTGCCTTACATTAGTCTTGATCCTCTCTAATTCCATTCCCAAGTTGGCCCTGCTCCTAAGGGGCTCGTGTGTTGGTTCTTTACCCCATTACAAGAACTGTGATGAGGGACACCTTTAGAAATGTGCAAGTGGACATCCAGGAGAGATGACTGAGGTACCCCCCGGCACAATCTCTTCAATATTGCATAGTTTTAGTTCAATAACTGTCAGTGTTTGGGGGTTAGGTGGCAAGCAAGAAGCACTGAACCCTAAGCCCCAATCCTGCTACATTTGGAAGTAAGGGCCTGTTGATCTGCACAAGGCTATGACAATGCTTATTTAAGCAGCGCTACTGTCAAGCGTCCACTACAATTGTGACTGTGTCTTCACTGTGAGGTTGATTCAGGCTTGAACTTGGCATTGTAGTTTAGTGCCCAAATTCTGTGGTGTGCTAAACCCAGGCCAGCTGGCTGCAGCCTAAAGCTTGATTCATGCACTGAAAGCTACTTGAGAGCTCTGTGCTCCTCAGACCTGACAGCTCCAGGCCAGCTCTACCTGTCTGTTCTTGTGCCAAGCTTGACTCGCCTGCATAGCGACGACACACTTGTAGCTCTAAGTGAGTGCACGTACTTAATGACAGTACCTTGTGCCCCACTGTGCTCAGCCATATTCCCTGGGTAAGTGACATAGGTTGTCCTTGTTTAAGCTGCTTATAAATTCAAGTGGTAAGCGTATAAATAAAAGCTAATTTGAAGTCAAGCTGATTGCTTATTTATGGTGGTATAATCCTATGCCCAGGCAAAGATGGATGACTGTACTGGAGGTGCCAGCATACTTGAACCTCAGGCTGGGATCAGGTACTAGGGTTTCGTATTCTCTCTTCTTGCTGAGAATTAGTGTTGGGAAGCTGCTGAGGTCCCTCTCCTTTGTGCTTTTTGTTGCTCGCTCCTTACTGTTGTTAGAAGCAGTGACATCACCAAGCACAGCCTGCATGCCCTGGCAGTGAAGCTTCAGGTGCAGATAGCATTAAGCCAACATGAAGGTGTCCCTGCATTCCCCTTAAGTGGCAGCATCACCTTGTACTGAATCTTTTCCCAGTCCATATACTATCCCTGTATGTGTGGCCTGGATCAAACCCTGCCTAATCCACCTCCAGCACTGCTAGGAGCCTGCCTTATCCCAAGATGATCTTCAGCATGCTGTCTGTGATAGACCCAGGAGCAGGAATATCACAAACCTAAGATTCCCTTACCATTTCCACTCAGAAGCTTGACAGTAAAGTGCATGTGGACTATAACTTAGGTTTGCTAGACTTAATGGTCACAATTACTTGATTCAAAGGGGCAGCAGGAATTAAGAGATTGTCTCTTACATCATACCTGTTAGCACTGTCTACCCTGAATGCCAGGAGAAGACAGTGATGTGGCATGCTGGCAAACTTCTATTGCTTTTCCTTTTCCTTCTCTGCCAGGAGCCTCATTTGATAATTTAACCACTAACTTCCTCTGCTGGTTGCTAAGTCATCCCTCTCTTTGTAGGTTGCCGTGGGGTTTGTATCCTTTACTATGTTACAGTACAAGGAGCTTTGGTCATTTCCTAGCAGCATGGTATTGGGACAATATGATAGAGTGAGTGAAGCTAGGGTTGAACATGGGAAGCTGCAATGAAAAGGTTTGTTTGGTTTGCTCTTCCTGTGCATGGGGGTTCAGTGGTTCCTCACCCAGCTTATCTTGTGCTTCCTATTCCCAAGCTAACTCCAGTGTTACTAGTCTGGGCTGTGCACTTCCATGCTCCCTCACAGTGTGGGATCACCTGAGGACATCACTCCAGAGCTGCTCATCCGGTCGTTCTCAGAGGAGAATGACTCACCTTGAGCAAGAACCAGCATCTCCATCAGCTGTGGGTGGAGTAACTCTTGAGTACATGCCCTGTGCAAAACATGCAACAGCTCCTTACATGCTGCCTGCTTCACAATAGAGTATTTCTTCCGGAGCCCTCTGCTGCATACCACACTGGAAAGAGACTGGGAATATAAGAACATGATTTCCAGTAAACAGCTGCTATATAGCTGGATCACTGAAAAATGTGGAGCCCTATGAGGATAATAGCCAAAATGTCTGACTCTGCCTTGCTTTTGCACACAGTCAAAAAGCTCTTGTGTCCACCCTTGCATTCCCCAGTTCTCTTCATGCATGCTTTGCCATGAAAGTGCTTCCCTGGGGACTCCGTTACTGTGCCCTGTGTCTATTTTACCCTGTGTTTCCCAAGACACTTGTCTCAACCAGCCCCTTCAAAGCCTGCAGAGCAGAGGCACTCAGCCCCATAGAAATGAAAGTTCAGATGGTGAAAGGAGACATGCAGAAAATACAGTGTACTTGAATGAAGGAAGAGACTTGTGCAAATTCTTTTGACTAAGAGATGAGCAACTACCCTTAAGAAATGATTAAGGAGGAGATAAAGGGGTGAGAAGACCTAAAAGGACCTTGAGTAATTTTGAAGATGCTAAAATTAATGATTATTAGCTTCTGCTTTGCTGCTCATCCTGGCACCCTGAAGAATGATCAAGTATCTCAGTTTTCTACTTAAATAATATACTGACTCCATACAAGTGATGGAAATCTATTGAAGCAGGAGCATGACAAGATAATCCTTACTGTGAGCAAGACAGGAGAGCATCAGGAAAGAGGTCAGATACTTTTGCTGAACTGAGCTCCGGCACACAGGTACCCAGATAGGAGATTCACAATGTCCATGAGCAGGCAGACCTCCAGCTGCGCTGGTAGGGCTGGGTTTTGAAGGAGAAGGGATCCATATTACTTTATCCATTGCTGCCTGTAGCAAGGTTTTTAGTAAGGAGTATTGAAGGAGATTGTCTGTCTTTGGCACAGGGATAAGAGCTATGTTTTATTAAGGAATGGTAGTACAGTACAAAAATATGATTGTATAAAATCTGTGGAAAAATATGGCACCATTTCTAATAGTCTTTGCTTCTCTCATATGTTCCTTTCTTTTTAAAAAATATATATTTTAAGTCTTTCTAATCTTTTTCCCACCAGTATTCAGAAACCAAATGAGGTCATCAAATTACAGTCGAGTTAAAGGACAACCAGTAATGTGCTCTGAATTGTCTTGGGTTTGCCTTAAAGATCCTCAGAAGAGACAGAAGAAACAAAAACCTTCCAGACAAATCTAGGGAAAAACAACAACCAAAGCAAAAAGTTTCTTGTTTGCATGGCAAGAGAATAGTCGGTACCTGGCACTGCTTGATGCTTTAAGGAACAGAGTTCCCTGGTCCCCATCCTCTAGGACAGGAATAAGAGCACTACCAGGCCTGTGAAGCCAATAACCCTGCTTTTAGTGCTTAAAGGCAAGCTGATCCTCGGCCATGGTCAAGGCTCAGCCTTGCAGTCTGTAGCAGATCATGTGCTCCCTGATCTATCCTGGACCCTCTCCGGGATCTGTCTTGGATTTCCATGCTACGGGGATCCCAGATGGAAAGCCACTTTAATCGAGAACTAGTGGGAAACACTCATCTACCAAAAAAACCAGTAAGTTTATCCTACTTTTTTTCCAGTTATATTTCTGTATAAGGAAAAATAATTCTCGCTCATGAAGCGGCACATTTGCAGCAACACCTGGAAATAATACTGTATGTGATAAAGCTGTTTTCCAAATAATCCAAGTGAATTAGGACCCTATTTTCTCTCTTTGCTGCCAGACCAACTGCTGTCTCTTGATCAGAAGTTTTGCTTCTGAGCTTGCTCTTAACAAAAGCTAACAATTACTGCATTACATTCCATCACAATATGCCTGGAAGCTATCCTGCTATATTAAATCCTTTATGTTCTTACTAATAAACATAATTGCTGGCACTATTAAAGCAGCCTACTCTGAAGATGATAGGTTATCAAAGCAAGCTCTGTTGCAATACAGAGACTAAACACAGCCTAGTACAGATGGAGAAAAGTGTTTGAAAGCAGCACAGACTTGCCCGGAGCTCCAAGGGGACTCTCAGGTCTGCCTATGTGATGGGACTTCCTGGCGGGACATCTGTGGGACAGCAATTTCAGCACCACCAGAACCCTTGCCAAGACCCCAGCATGTTTCATGTTGGGATGTGAGTGCTGCTAGCTGTCACCGTGCAGGAGCCCTTTGGCTGGAAAATGGCCAGAATGGAAACTGGCTGCTTAATGAAGCAAAGATAATGCAGCCTATGGTGAGCATCAAATGTGCCCAGTGGTTGGTAGGGTCAAATTGGATGCAAGGGAAGGATGGTAACTGGTAAAGATTCTCACTTCAAACCCTAACCTCCCATGGCCTCCACTAGCAGGAACCACAAACATCTTTCTGGTGTTTCCTAATCCAAAATTTGCCTTCCTCTGGCCTTACTCCTTGCCAAGAAGTGACACTGGAGCTCTAGTGAACCAGTAACTGCGAATTTATCTACATTTCCAAGCAGTAGACAAACATGGGCTTCTTTAGTTTCAAAGCCCTTCTCTAAGCTGGACCAGAACGAAGTGAAGCAGGAATGTGTTCTCCTTGCTCTGATCTTGCCCTTGGGATGTAGGGTCAAAATGTACTTGGGGGGAGGATGCTACATGGGGTTAACAATTCACAGTCAACTTAAAGCAGCTTCCGTTATGAAGCAAGCCCACAACCCTGCAGCTGGCTGTGCCCCATGAGCTATCCCAGGTAGCCTGGGGGGACCACAACCAAATTGCCCGACTCCGAAGTTCAATGTCTGGACATCAAAGCAGGACTCTCCTCCCAATTGCCAGCCTTGTGGGAGCACGGAGCTATGGTGCGAGGGCTGCCAAGCCAATCCCTGCTGCTGGGCAGGGAGGGGAATTCCCTGGATTTGCCTTTCATCTCAGACAAGGATGCACCATTGATACAACACGCGGTTGACACGACTGGCTGTTGTGCACGGGGAGAGTTCAATAATTGTGAGCCAAACCAGAGCCAGCAGCAGCCCTGGGCCACAGCCAAGGCTCAGGAAGTTGTCCTAGCAGCAGGTAACACCTCTACTCCTCAGCTTGAGATCTCCCTGCTTGGGAAAACACAGTCTGCAAGGGGAAGGAGCCATCCTCAGGTTTTCTGCTCCTTGAGTAGAGGGTTGAGGCTGATGTACTGGTTCACGCTGGTATCTCATGACCTTTCCCTGTATCAGCAGCGCAATGGGACTCAAAGCTAGGTGGCCTTTGCCAAAGCATTAGGAAATATTGCCATTTGCCCTAGTCCACACCATGCCCACCACATTTTGCTGTTTTCTCCCCTTTTTTTATTCCTTTTTGTTTTTATCCTTGATTACTTTCTTTACAATGTATTTCCTTTAAATAAAGTGTATTTAGTGCTGGTGAAAGGTGCTGAATTGGCAGCTGTGGAGATGGGTGTCCCTCTACCCAGCCCAGGAAAGCCCAAGGCTTTCCTCTTGGTACTAACCCTGTGCTAGGAGACCTCACAGGTCCCTGTGCTCTCCTACCCTCTCCCATAGCTGCCTCTTGCTGTGCTGCTTGGGACATCTGTGTCTGAGCACAAACTCCCACCTCCTGTCCCAGGCTTGGACCCTGCTGACTTGGCCAGACTGGACCTGTACTTTGAGCTGTTCCAGCTGCCATGGAGCCTGTCTGTTCCCAAAGCAAGCACCAGAACTACAGCCTACGTCAGATGTGGCCTGATCCTGAGCAGGAGGTGGGAAAGTGGAAGCACCCCTTCAGTACCACTTGTCTCTCTGCCTTCATTTAATGCCTAATCCAGACCTGACCCCAAGTGCTTCAGTGCACACTGATTGTCTCTTCCTTCCTGCTTTCTTTTTCCTCCCTTGCTAAAGTGCAAACATGACTGAACCGCCCTGGCTGCTGGAGAGGCAAGTGGGATGTCAATCCCTTGACTTACCCATGCCAGCCCCAAGCCCGGCTTCCAAATAACACCCTGGAGGCATTTGGTGTGTCCCCCCACCCCAAACTCTAAAGTCAACCTGTGCTACCACTTGGTCAAAGGGGAACCAACCCCTTTGCTCACCTATTCCCATCTCCCTCCCTCAGCTCCCTATCCCCACCAAGCTGTGCCAGCCTCCCTCAGGGCTCTGCTGGGTAGCAGAGAGGGCATAGCAGCTGTTCTATCTTCCTATCTGTGTTAAAGCTAAATGCAGCACCAAAATAGATACAAAAATAGAGTTTTGGGTCCATTGGCCCAACTTTGCTATTAATATTACTGCTATGAAATGTCTGAAAATAAGAACTGCTCTCTCTATACACACACCCCCCCCCACCCTTACTGACACTATTGCCACTTGCCCGGCCCTGTTGCAACAAGGCATAAATATGCCTGTTTTCTTTATACTTTAAATATAATCACTTTCACCCCCCCCATTGTAAGCAAACATGGCAGAAAGGGGGTTGGAAAAACATAAAGAAGCGAAATCTTTCATCATTTCTGCTCATCAATCCTCATGTTCTGAATAGCATTTCTGCCTCCCGGGACTCAAATCCTGCCAGGTCATTTAGAAGGACAGAAGCTACCTGCAATTTCTGATGAAGGGCCTGATGTCCTTCTCGGGTTTCCCATTGATGCTCTCTGATGGGGATGAGAGAGATGATGTATTTGCTTTCCTCTATCCAAAAGTCACACAGTGTTTGATCGGCAAACCCGTGACTAAAAAAGTAAATACATAACATAAACAACAACCCGCAGCCTCTTCCTTAAGTTTCCAGTTTTCAAAGTGCAAAACCTGGAGAAGCATAGACTGATTTTCCTGGTTCTTTTTTTCCTTTTCTTAGGGCTTTCTTTTCCCACGTGCTTGACTGGTATGGCCTTTCTATAGCAAAAGTCAGATAAAGCAGAATTGCAGTCATTTCTGCACATGGAATCATGAATCATTCCAGTGACTTGAGAGTCTAAGCTGTTAATAGGCTAAAAAAAAAGGATTTTTTTTGTTTATCTTTTTTTTTTTTTGATTGTTTTCTCTTTGCATTATAATTAAGCATGAATATATATTAATATATTACACTGCTTGGATTGCTGGAGCAATCCAAACCTTCCTATGCTGTAAAACTAACCCCCACCCTGCACTCCCCAGATCAAGACCTGGCTTTTTCTCCTCCCTGTGCCTGTTATCCTCAGTTCACATAATTAAAAGTCCCTCCCAGCCTCCCTCCCCCCTTTTGTTTTAGTAGATATTGCCGCATTCTTAAATTCATGCATTGCTGCATTGCTATTGCACATATATAGAGGATTGCTCGCTCCCTCCCAGCTGCTCCCCTTCCCTCACTGGTTGTGCACATCCTCTCTGCGGACGATCTTGTAGATGATCCAGTAGAAAATGTTGAAGATGAGGAATGCCATGGGGAAGGCGATGCGGGAGATCTTGTCAATCTTCTTGGCTCTCTGAATGAAGAGCTTCCTCATCTCCTCGGGGGAGCGGGACGGCGGGGGAACCGGGTTGGCTGTGTTGTTGTTGTTGGCACCCTTGACCGAGATGCCATCCTTGGCTTGTAGGCAAGCTGGTCCCATGCCGTAGGCAGTGAAGTTGAACCTGCCTTCACCAGCTTCGTCCTCCTGAAACAGATTCAGCATGGGACTCTACTTAAAATGAGATATAGACAGTGCACCCTCTCTATAAGGCTCTCCACTGACAGCTTCCTGCTCTGGAAGGGAAAGATGCCTTCCTCATGCATCGACCTCAGCACCCTTGGCCAAACCCTCTGCCCGTAGGAGACCAGCCTTATAGAGGGGTGCCAGCTGTGTTATGCACAGATGCAAATCAGGGGATTCAGGCGCCCCATGAAGAACAGGACTGACTTCCATCCCAGCCTTTGACATACTTGAAAGTTTTATGGTACTGCTTTTATTTTTCCAATTGCATCCCCTGTTTTGCTTCTGCATTCCCCCCCTCCCCCCCCCCCCCTTGCCAGCACCTTCTTTGCTTTGCCTGTGCTGTACCAGCTTGCTCAGAAGGAGTGGGCTCCATGTAACTCACATAGTTGAAGCTGCAGCATGAGACTTCCTACAGAGTTACATGGATTGTGCAGGCGCCAAGACCTGTCCAGGAAAAGACCTCTGCAGGCAGTGTGCCACCAGCCCTCTGCTTGCAGCCATGGAACGCATCAAACCCCACAGTGCCTCCCCACAAGCCATGTTTTAGATAAGGACCCAAAGTGCCCTTCAGCAAGTCAATGGTAAGGTGTAGCTGCTTGTGCTAATTTCAGTTTTAGAGAAAAAATTAATTAACTTTCCAGTCTGATGGCAAATGATATTGCTGTTTTTGGTGGGGTTCTGGTGGAGGCCTTGTGGGCTTCTCAGAATTATTTTACCCCTGTTTTATTGAACATAAGGATGTAGTCACAGGGAAAACAGAGTCTGACCAAAGTAACACTACCAGTGAGTTGCATAGGCAGGGTCAGCAACCCAAGTCTCTTGACTACACGTCACCAAAGCTAATTGTTAGGCCAATGACACTAATGAACTGCCAAGAAGGCCCTCAGCACTGACTTACTGCCCCCCTTCCTTGTAACCTGCCTGCCTAAAGTGCCCTCCTGCCCCTTTTGCCCTTCTTTGCAGGGTCTTTTCTGGATGGTCCCTATATCAAGCAGGTAGCTGTATGGGATAGAGGCACTGCGCTGAGAGCAGGAGCAGAAGGGAGAGCACAGTGGCATAGCTGAGCAAAGCAAAGCAACCCAAATAAAATCAAGCCTTCTTTTTCTTGTATGTTTTGGGAGAGAGCGGCAACCTTGTGAGTTGTGTGATCTACCAAATGGCTGCACGTTTCTGAGTCCTGGCTGAGACAATTTTACAGGCCTTTGGATAGTTCTTCCCTGTTCTAGTTGTGTCCTTCCAGAGGGAAGGAGGCACGAGTGGTCTTCTTGGATGGCATGGTTTAGTGTTAGGTGTTCTTACCCATGGCAGGGGGGTTGGAACTGGATGATCTTGAAGTATTTTTTTGACCCTAACTATTCTATAATTCTATGATTCTAAGAGGTGGCTCAGAAATGGAAGGGGTCAATTAAAGCCTCACAACAATAAGCTAGCAGCTCACATCTGAGTCTGAGGAAACTTAGAAACAGATTTGTCTGCTTTCACTTGTATTAATGCCAGACCATGGCACATTGTCGAGCACACTGAGCTGTGAAGAACGGCTAGTAGGATTTGATTTGGACAGACCTGATAAATGTGGGAATGGGCTGGTCCTCTCCCCAGCTGCCTCAATCAGCATGGAGAACTGCAACTTCTCACTTGTTTTCAGCCTGACATGTCATGCCTAAACTAGGCAGAGATACCCAGACAAGTGAGGACATCAGGACAGAGCAATTAGGCTCTTTGGCAGCTGCACTAATCTATTTGCATATTTGCAGCCAGCTCCTAGTTTTCTGATAAGCATGCAAATCTTGTTCCTTTTGCTCTTGCAAGTGCTTTTGTTTATGCTTTGTACCAATTAGATTGCTGGGAGATTGAGCAGGGATTGTAATAGCAGCCTTGTGTTTGATGGAACATCTCTGGCAAAGACCTTTTAAACTCATCTATGTATTAGTGTTTTTTCTCTTCTTACTGTTGTATCAACAGACCAATCTGCATACAACAGCATAGCTCCAGAGACAGGATGCCTGGGTCTAGATTAAGAGATAAAAGCACTACGAGGCACCTCTGTTGGGTGGTTTTACTCTGGCTCTATTAAGCAGTTTGCATCTTCAGAACCAAAACTGCCTCAACTGGTGATGAGAGGGCAGGATGCTGATGGTCTCATCTATTGCTTCTTTTCCTGTGCATTTGTCTACTTTTCATCCCTGGTCCTGTTTGGGTCGGGTACAGTTGAACAGTTAACTCCTGCTTTGCAGATAACTGAAGCAGAGAGAGGCAAATCTATAAAGAGATAGGGATTCCTGCTCCTTGACTTGCCCTCTAAGCACACACTGTGAACTGCTGTGGAGCAAGTTAGACCCTGGGAAAGACTTTTAATGGCTGGGACAGTAAAGCCATGGAATGGGAGGTCTTTGAATGGAATGGATCATAGAGGACTCTTTAAAACAGAGGATAGACAAATGCATCTGAGGAATATTTTAAGCAGACCCTGGCGGTCTCCTATGGGCTCTCTTGAGATTCCCATCAGCAATTTTTCCATCATTTTTTCTCTTAGCATATTTACTGTATTTTCATGCCAGCTTGGGGCAGCCCATCAGCCCGGTGCAGAAAATGTGGCACCACATACCCGATTCTACTAGTTAATTAAGGACAATTTTTAGGCGTATTTGGTCTTGTCATCACAGTTATCTTTATGTTCCTTTCTAGTGCATCCTGTGAGGTAAAATCGTTGCTGAGGTACCCCAGCCTAAAGCTAATAGAGTCCAGGCTGCAGGAGATGTACATCTATGTGGGGCACGCAAGCCTGGGTTGGCATCAGTCATAGTGAATAAGCATGGAGCAAGGCTAAGCCTAAGAATAATGCTCTTTCCTTGTGAAAGGAATTTGCAGTCAGTCTGGGAAGCAGATGCTTTTGAACACAGAGATGACAGAGACAAAAGAAGTATCACTTACCTTGAGCTAATGCAGGCCACCTTGTTGGGGAATGCTGTTCTCTCTCTGATCAACATCCCTCACACTTCCCTGCTCACCTCCCCACAGTCCTCCCTGAGTCTTTTAAGGAGAGCTCAGACCAGTATATTGCTGTGTGAAAACTGTTCAGTTGAGAAAAAGCCTTTTGGCTTAGGCCGCATGGCTAACTAACAAAAACCAGCTGCTGGGGTCAGCAGACTGTTAGAAGAGACACAATTCATTGAGGAAGCCTTGCTTTTTGTGTGTGATCTTCTTTAACACCTAACCCTATATTAAGGACTCCCCTGGGACCTAGAGGCTTGGTTCAACTGACCATGTAGTGATGTTCTGCTGAGACAGATTTCAGCGGTGTCCTTCATGTTTTATGTATTACCTTATGATGCCTCCTCTTCCTTCTGAACCTGAGCAGCTCTTTGTGCTGCCGAGACACGAAGTTGACAGCAGCATACTCTAGCAGCGCAGAGAACACAAACAGCAAGCACACAGCCATCCAGATGTCTATGGCCTTCACATAGGATACCTAGGAGCCAGAGAGAGAGACTGAACTAGAGTGGCTTCTTCACCAAAATGCCTAAAATTGCCATTTTACATGTTATTCCCAAGGGCTTTGGAGGGAGTTGATCAAGATATGATGTGGTTGGCAGCCTCTCTTCCATACTAAATTTTAGCTCATTTGCCGTGAATGTATTATGAAGCCATTGAAACTGCTCCTGGTATCTTAAGTAGCAATAATTCCTTAGTTTTAATTTATCCTGGTCTTCATCGTGATGCTTTATTTGCAAGGAAAATAGTAATTTAATCTGATCATACCAGAAGTGCTTCATAATAGGGAAATCCAATTCTATTTTAAAAGTGTGATGGACAAGTAAGTAAAAAGCAAGAATGCAGACTGCATGTACATGTGTGGTTGTTGTAGGGATTTGCAAGGTACAGATCTCTTGGCTACTGGGAGTTGTGGTGGATCTTGGAGTGAATGCTGAATCTGAAGGGGTGCCTTGCTGCTAGACAGAGAAACATTGCTAAAATTGCAGGAGGGAACTGGAGTGTGTTCTGCTTGCTCTTAGACAGGAATAGTGCAACGGCAGCTAAATGTTTTTTGGGTTGAGCAGGAGGATCTGTGTGCTTATTGTTTGCTGGCCCCATGAAACGCACATTTTGCCCTCCTGCAAAGATAAGTGTATTCCTTACCTTGGGCAGTGATGCTCGGGAGCCAGAGCTCTGTGTGGTCATAGTGAGCACTGTGGTGATCCCCAGGCCAACGCGAGCAGGTGCAGCATCCATATTGATCCAGAATGAAATCCAGGACAGAATGACAATAAGGAGGCTGGGAATGTACATCTGGATCAAGTAATAGCCCATCTGCCGCTCCAGGTGAAAACGAGCTTCTATACAGGTGAACTTGCCTGCGAAGGATGGGAGATACGTGGAATATTACTAATAAAGCATGGCGAGCCTTCTGTTTTCCACTATTGTCTGGGTAGTTTCCTTGCATTGCCTAGAACCTGAATCTTGTTAAAGGAGGAAATTAACAGCTGTTGTCCAGTTCTGAAGTATGAATGTACAGCATCATCATAGGAAATACTTCTTGGCACTATGTCCTTTGTCACTTAAGTTTCATCTGCTGCCTTACATCAAAGATGAAAGAAGGTGCTCAGAGACCAAACACCCTTGAACTGGTGCAGATGTTCCTGAGGACAAGAGGGCTCCACACATTTGTTTCTGTTAGGCTTTTATTTGCTATATTCAAATATATATATACACACTGGTGATGTCTCTATGTGTATTCATATGTACGTAACTGTGTAGGGCAAGGCTTGTATTACCAGAGTGCCATTAGACGTAGCAAGAGACTCTGGTAAATGCAGTCTGAGTTCCATTCTGATGAACCCAGCAGCTAAAGGTAACCAGCACTGACCTGTGTTGTAGTGTTTTGTGCAGTATCTCAAGTCTTTTTCTTCTTTGAGGATAAACTGAGGCAATGTCAGCCCATCAGCAACTTGCACGGCCCCTTTTTCTTGCCACTCAAATATGAGATCATTCATTGTGTAGCCAACTATTGAGAAGAGGAGACAAATACCATGCGAAACACATATTAAACAATGATTTGGAAAGAGTCAGACTTGTGGAAGAGAGCTATGCTTAGAGACAGGGACCTATCCTGGCCTTCCTTGGCAATACTGTAATGGAAAGCATTCAGGTTGAGGCAAAACTGCTTGTGCATGTGATAAAAGCCAGGATAATGACCTGCACTGGAGCTGAGATGGTGTGCAATGAATCATCTGCAACAAATCACATTTTTTCTTGAATTTGGCTTTTTGAGCTGTTTGCAGTTTTTTCCAGCTTGACTTCATTCTCCGGAAGAAGTTGCTCATCATCTTTCCCTCCTTTGGGATAAGCAACATGTACAAGGGGCAAATGTTCATCCAGAGAGAAAAAATCCTGTTTGCAGCTGAAAGCACTTTCCCCTTTTTCCTCCAATATGAAAGGCTAATGTAAATATCAGCAAGGCAGGGAGCCTCATGTGGGATCTTTTAAGGTTTGGCTTCTTTAGGAAATGTCACATGTGCTGAATGAATGGAAAATCCTGAGCAAGTGGTTCTTGAGCAAGCCTCCAGTGAAGGCTGAACTGGGAATGGGTTGCAGCTGGGGAGGGAGATGGCAGGGATAGAGATGTGCTCAGGACTCACAGCTTTCTAACTGCATGATGCACGTCTGTACGTCCATGGGGAAGTTCTTCAGGTCCATGGGGCAGGCCAGAGTTAGCGTGATCCTGAGGAGAAAAGAGAGTTTGTGGTACTGATGAGGGGGTGAACCTTCTCTGACACCCAGTGCTACAAACAAGTACCTTGGCCAAGACACACTGACATGCTTCAGGAATGACTGTTCATTCACCTCTTCCCTGCCTGTGTTTACACATGTACTGTTGGAAAGCATCAGAAACACTGAGAATTTGGGTCTGTGATAGAAATGCCAGCAGAATCACCTGCTGCAGATGCATTTCATTGTAATGTTGTATTGGACTGTGCAGAACAAAGTTCCAACAACAGTTTTGCTGGTTTGCTCTTCATTCCTTGCCTTAGGCTCACAACTGTCTGGGTTAGCATCAAGCCTAAACCCATTCTCTGGATTCCCCAGATGCATTTCTAGAGACTGGGACTGTTTCAGGTTCTTTGACCAAAATATTTCTGTGTCAGAAAAAGTGGAGAAGTCTGATCAAAACCACACATTGCTTTGAGGGAAAAGAGAGACTTCAGTGAGAAGGACTTTTCTGCAGGAAAAATGCCTTGTAGTAAGTCAATGAGAACCTCTGTATCTTCCTGAGCTCCTGCTGTGCATCTTGACACCCCAATTTTTTTTCTCTCAAGCTCCATTTTCCACTAGGTGCAGGCTGCACCTTCTGTGGTACATTGCTGTGCTGCCCTGTATCATGATCTGTACTCAAAGTGTTTGGTTCAACAAGCTGATATTAAATGATTCGATTCAGCTAGCTAGACTATTTGGTTGGATAATACTGAAAATGCTGTTCTTTGAAGTGTTGAGATTTTTCAGCTCTTTGCCTTGATGCAGAAATTGACAAATCAGTTGGGGGGAACAGGAATTCAATTTTTCCATCATCAAACCTACAAGAAACTTAGCAGGAGGGAAAGGTACTTTAACTGAATCCTGACGTTGGAAGAGATTCTCTGCTTGAGTTTCGAGGTATGTTGGGACAGCAGATGTGACAGCAGGAAGAATCAATCTGCTCCAGTTTCCTCTTTAAGCAGCTGCATTAAGCAACTGCACTGTATTTAAACAAACACCTTACCACAGAGAGTCACCACTAGCCTTTGCCTGCTGTGTTTTTCTCATCATATCTCTGGCAGGGGACTCCACCTCTGATCGATCAGAGAGAGGAGACTTCCATTACAACTTCAGACCAGCCCCTTGAGAAGGATTTCCTGTAAATGTCTGACAGATGTGAAACAGGTGACTGTGGCTATGACTATGTCTTGAGGTGCTGAGCACATGCTGGACAAGTGTGTGCTGAGAAGGGGTCAAAGAGTGAAATCCTTAAGGATGATTGTGGGTGAACTCAGTTCTGAACATGCTGAGTCTTGGGTCCATGGGACAAAGTCCACCTTCTTGTAAGTGCCTTGACTGGAGTTCAAGCATTGCAAATAGTAGTATCAAAAAGCCAGTTAGAAAATTGCAGAGCACTTGAGATAGAAACGTTTTTTAAAAGGGAAAAACTGTTTTTCCTTTTAGAAACGTTGCATTTTACATTGTGCTCTTCCATCATGAATGTCCTCTTTGGTTTTGGTGTTCACAGGGAAATGTCCTTAGAAAGAAACCTATATATTCATCTGGAGATGAGATAGGAAAGTTCTTTTTTAAAAGCAAGAACTGAAGGATTTTCAAATTTTTGCCTTGAAAAAAGAGGATCAGCCACATTGCTCCATGTCCCCTGCTGAGTTATTGCTCAGTTTTGAGGAGCATTCCCAGCATTGGGGTGACCCAGTATTCCCTCTCTGTGCTCCTGCAGACCCACCTGGAACAGGACCCTGTGCCATGCTCGCTGCCAAGCTGATGGTGGCAGTTTTACTGCCTGCCTGATTTTAGAAATGAAGAAATGTGAAGTTTCCACATTCAGCCGACATGCATGGCAATCTGTTACTGCTTTGGCCATCAGGGACATGGTCTTTGGGCTGAAGCCACTTTGATGTTTGATGGAGGCTGTCTACATTGCAGCATTAAGCTATCTTTAAGCCATCTATTTTCCATTTTAATTCCCCGTGGCTGCTGCTGGGAGCTGCAGTGTGAGATGGGGTGTGCGTATCTTAGGCAAATTTACGCTACGCAGGAGGTGAAGAGAATCTTCAACATAGACTTAAACTTTCCGTCTTTAAGCTCATGAACTTTGATCTTCATTTCATTGGTTTAAAATAAAGAGTGGATGGGGTTGGAAGTGGAGTATTTCAATTTGGCCAGAAAAAGCCGCAGCTTGGTCTGTTGTCAATCACCAGGATGAGGTTAGATGGGAGACCTCCAGAGGTCCCTTCCCACCATGTTGCTATGTGCTGCTAATTGTATGATTTCCTATTTAAAAAGAAAAACACTAATTTTTTTTTTACCCAAAGGCATGCTCAAAATCCATATTCTCATTTTAGGCTTGAACAATGAGAGTTTAACTCTTCCCTCCCTTATTTTTGTGGAGCTCTTCCCATTGAGTCACCTCACCTGATGCTGTAGAGGACATTGCCATTTCTGGAAATCCTCAGAAGTTTGTTGTCTGTGGTAATCTCATGGAAATGGGCCCCTTTCTCATTAGCAAAGAACAAGTCAGGCTTCCAGATGGAGTCCAGCATAGAGGGGTCCAGGTCCAAGGAGTCATCAGGGTATTCATTGTACGCCAGCCGTGGGTCATTCCATTGCTGTCGCAGGAAGATGTTCACTCTGTAATCCTGTGCAGTGTAAACAGGGAGCACAGAAATGCTGTTAGTGCTCAAAGCAGGCTGGAAGTGCTGAAAGCTGGGGAGCACATACTAAAATCATTGTCAAAACCAAGCCATGTTTAGGCCTATGTTCTCAAGCTATGGCAAGCATTTTGGGCATTATTTCTCAAGGAGCTGCTGGTTTTAGCTCTGTAGCTTACAGCTATCTCATAGCAGGAGCAGCTGCCTATCCTTGCATCCCCCTGTCACAGTAATTGTCAGTTGTGTGTGAAGTGTCAAGACCTCTAGTCTGAACCCTGGGGCTGGAGAAGCAATGCTCAGCTGCGGAGGTTGTAAAGGCTGGTGTCAGCAAGAGAATTGCAGAGGATTGAGGGGGAAAGGAGACTGAAGGCAACTTCCTTTCAGTGATGAACTATCTCATATCGTGTCTATTGTGTCTATCTGTTTCCTCTAGACTTGTGAAAAGGCACCGTAAGGCAGGCAGTCCATGGAAGGGATATTCCCTGTGTGATCAGTAATATAAGGGTAACTCATATGAACTGACGGGAGCAGCTAACCTTGGTGAGTGTACATGAACTTGAGAGGGATGTGCATGAAGTCTGCTCTCCTAATCCTGAGTGTTCTGGATTCCTTTTCTAATGTCAAGCTGCCATAAATGCCACAGATTTTATAGAATGGCCATCTTTAATTGAAGCTGGCCGCCTAGCACTATACAAAATGATATGTGCCTCATAACCATGTGTCTTACAGCTCCCCAGAGCTCCCCAAGTCAAAGCTGGCTGCTGAGGTTGAACTCAGACACTCTCTTGGATAATTAAAGGTGGATTCTTTTCTCCCTGTCTGACTAGTAGCTTCCCAGGTGACCTGCATGCCCCTTTTCTGCTGACCTTCACATCAGAAAGTGAACCAACAGAATTAAATGGGAAGAGGACTTGCCAGCTATCAAGAGAGGGATAAAAGTTCCGTGTCAATAAATTAATTGACATTTACCAAGTATGGAGGCAGACTGTGTCTGAAGAGCAGCATATAATAAACCAGTTTCACTGCCCTGGCTCAAACTAATAGTTGCTGTCATGATGAAGAGTTTCTTTGATATCTCTAATAGTAACGTACTTTGAAGGCTTTTATTAAGAGACAGTTAATGGAGGGTGTTTCACATGCCTGCTGGTATCTAATACTGGCTGTAGGCACTAAGACCTTTCTTTCAGTGAGATTATTTGGCACTTCTGAGGGGATATCCCTGATTCTGCCATCAGGTCTGTCCTTTACATCTGGAGAATGCAAAGGTCTGGAGTTGAAAAGGTGAATGTAGAGGAGAGTCTTTCTGATGCTGCTGCCTCAAGTACTCATTTGACTATGGACCTGCAGCCTTTTATCCAAGAGGATCTGACTCTTGTGGAGTCCACTGGAATGCTGGGAGAGGATTGTGTCTTGACATGTGTTTTGGATGGGGCAGTCCATAGCCAAGCCCATGGTCTAGAACATGCTTCAGGCCACTTAGTGCATCCTTGGAGCACAGAACCTGCTAATGACACTAATGATTATGACAACAACAAATGGATCAAGGACTTGATGCTAAAAGGAGCAAACCTCTGAAAATGAAAGAGAGTTGCAACATGCTCTCCATCTGCTGCTATTCCAAATATCACCTTCCTAAGGGCATTTCTCTGACTTAATTACTCATCTCTGCTGATCCTGCATAATGTGTCTTGAGAAAACGTGAGTAGCTGTGGATAAGAACCAGTGCCTTAGTGCAGGACTGGAAAGTCCCACAAATCTGAAAAAGGAAAGTAACCCTGAATTTCTAGCTCCCATGGCACACAGCAGCTCCACGAACAACCTGGACACTTTCAATTTTCCCTTTTCTGTGTGTTAAGTTCTGCCACTGCTACAGTCAAGGGAAGTCAATGTCACTGACCTAACAGGTAGAAAGCAAAAGGTTGTTATGTTTATTCAGCTAGATGCTAGCAGGTTAGGTCCAGATCGGGGTTTATGTCATGTACAACACAAATTAAATTCATGTTTGGAAGAAACTTCAGTGGTAGCTGCCCAAAAGTGTTCTCAGCCTGATAGAGTGTAGGAAGTGGGGGAATATGGAACCAGACTCCCTGCAATAGCCTGTGTTGATGCAGATAAGCTTTGTTGCTGGAGTAAATCCACTGCTCCAAACCTTGCTGAAAGGAAAGGGTAGAAGGGAGGTGTAGTGTGGTTTACCTTGCTACCACAGCAGGCATAAGAGGCCATAGACAGAATGACTGCCATAGTCTTTGTCTCCATGATGAAGGATCTTAATCACATGCTTGTGGGACAAATGGAAATAAACTTCTCACAGTAGATGGGTGTGAAAAGGCTCCTCCTAACTCATCTCCAGAGACCAAGTGTCCTGTACTCCTGTCCAGGGGCATGTCATGAATGTACGGTGTGAGAGACTGCACTGCCTTCATCCAGAAGATGCTCAGCAGTGTGGTGAGTAACTCAGGTGCATGCTACTCTTTGTGCTCTTCCTTTAGAGACGAGTGTTTGCAACAGGTATTTTTTTGCTTTGAAATACAAACTGATAAATGTTGTGATATAAAAAAAGGCAAAGACAAAAAAATAGAATACATGAACTGAATGCAGTGCTCTGGCTTTGCCATTTTGCATCATCAATATTTCACTTGTGTGAGTGTGTGTTTATGAAGAGCTTCCTTCTCAGTGGGTTCATTCCCCAGTGCTAGCCTGGTCACAGAGAATGGTTGTTTTCTCCCAGCTGCCTTTTCCTTTATGACAAACAGCTGCATTGCACTGTGGGATTCAAGGTGCTGAGCAGCCTTTTAGGTTTCTTGTGTCCAGGCATATTTGAACATAAATGTAAATACAAGCTCTGTGATAGCGAACTGGACATGTCACTGCCTAAGGAGCCAGCAGAAGGCATGGAGAGCAAATAGGGAATGTCTGTGGCAGTGCCATTGCCTAAGGGTCACAGTACGCTGTAACAGCTAAAGGATCCTGTGTGTGGAAAGCTATGTACCTAAGCATTACAGTCAAGCTGAAAGGTGATGAGCCAAACAGATACTCATTTGTTGGTTACCTGGAGATATATGGCATTTCTCCTGGATGCTATTGTATGAGATCTTAATTGGCATGACCAAGAAATCCACAGTTATTCCTAAATGATGGACAGAATGGACCAATTTCTGATGTGAACTTTCAAGCTAAAAAAAAAGATAAAGGATTCACTGGGGCTGCAAACTCAACAAAAAAAAATATCTCTTTCTCTATATCCTTATTACTTGAGTTCCTCATTTGTGTGCCGATCACATCCAGGCATTGATTATCTTGTGCAGCCTGTTCCTCTGCCTGGCTTGGGAGTGAAGAACAGCAGCTCTGTGTTGTGAAGGCTTTGCAATTTGGCACAAAGGCATTTCACCCTCCAAAGGGGAAATGAGAGACGGTAGGAAGAAAGTGACTGCAGTGATCAAAGTAGTTCAGTTTGATGATGCTGATATGGAATTCTGCATAGTGACCTCACAAGGAGCTGAGGAAATGGAAGATCATTTGCGGCCTTCTCTTCCCAGGACACCTTAGCCTTGGCATCCAATGAGGTGTGAGCTGGTGAGAGCAGCAGCAGGCTGGGGGTAGCGCTGTGAGGAAGGGATGGAGGCTGTCAGGAAACTCAATAGGCTCCAGCTTCTGACTCAGGGGTTCTGTCAGAGCGGCTTCTGCTCTGAACAGTTTTGGTGAGAGGCTTCACTTTGATACATCTACACTCTGCTGATGGAAAAAGCCAGGGTAAAGACTGAACTGCTTCAGGTGGTGATTCTATTACCCACCTGGACAGCGGAACACAAGGGGTTTTATTAGCATTGCGTTAATTCTCTAGAAAGGGAATAACAAAACTTTTAAGGCTGCTTGCTCTGCAAGAGACCACTACAAGAGAACGACTGTGGAAAAAAAACACAAGCAACACCCACCAACACTTTCCCCTGCAAAAAAAACCCACAATGACCAAACACACCAGGAGCATATTAACCTTGGAAGGGTTAATAAAGGACCTTGTTGCCCTCTCCCAGTCAAGAAGGCAATTTGCAGCCTGATGTAAAAGCCACAGCTGGGCCAGGGGAGAAGGTGATGTGAATAGCAGTGGTGTTGGTGGTGAGAAGGAGGGCTGGTGCTTGAGGAAGGTAGGTATGTGTTGAGGGGTAGGATTAGTAGCCTGGTGTTTAGTAGATGTGGGGGTTTGTGCTGGAGACTGAAAAGGGGGATGTATTCAGGGTCTCCCTACAAAAGGAGATGGTATGTGTCTGAGCTAAGGGTGGAGCTGCTGGGAGGTGGGCTTCAGTCAGCATCCTGAATTTGAAGTTCAGGAATCTGTTGGTCTTCAGCTTTTTGTTTATGTGTGTGTATTTGAATTATGGTTTTGTTACTGCCTTTTTTTCCTTCTCCATTCACTGCAAAACTGAGCTCTAAGCACATAGGTAGTAAAAAAACTGCAGGTCTAATATTGAAATTGAAGTCGACTGTGAGATGTTGTGAAAAACCTTTTCATTTTGTGTTATGTGACTTGTTACGTGCTCATCATCTCTGTGAGACTGATGGTTGGTTTCAAGAATGACAGACTGCAGAAAATTGAGCTCAAAACCTAGTCTTTGTGCACTGATTGTGCATCTTTGTGTCTTGGGGTGTGTGAGTCTAGTATTAAATGTGTGACCCATATGCTCAATCAGTCATACTTGCCATTTGTTGCACTTTGGCTTGTGAGGCTGGAGTAAGTTTCTCAATCTGTTTTGCAGGGTCATTTATCTCATTGTAAATATCACATGCAGATGTCTCTGAAAAAGTATTTAACATTTGGACAGTTGCATCCTCCAGCTCCTCCTGTCCTTAGGAGATGCTGGGAGACCAATTATAGCTGTGTTGTATCTGGCTGGAAGGTCATGGCTGGTTTGTTCCTTTTGGATGGGGTAACTATGGCATGAAAGCAGCAAAAATAAATTTGCATGTGTGCACTGTGTCAAGGGGAGTCTGTGCTGACTGTTTTGTGTTGCTCTTTCTTTTAAGCTCTCATTTCCTGTGTGTAGGTCGTTTTTAAAGCATGAGATTATAGGAGGAGCCATATTGATCACTGAGTTCTTCTCTTAGCAAGTCTAGGTGATTGTATAAAAAGATACTCCTCCTCTGTGTGCCTTCTTTATACAAAATGCTTCCATATAACTCTTAAGCTAGAGAGAGTGCCATGAAACTGCAATTTCTGTTAGAAGAGAGATTGAGGACATTACTTAATTCCAAACTTGCTGTTATAGCATGAAATTTGTTAAAGGGCTCAAATAATGCCATTAGTTGTTTCATGTTACAAAGGTAAGCCAAAACTGGTGCAGTTTATTCAGTTTAACCCAAAACCCTATTCTCTAGAAGCATGATTTGAGTTTCATTTTCAACGAAGTATTTGTAGTTTTGCTATAGGTTTCATACTCATAGACCTGGTGGGGAAGATGTTTGTGGTTTTGAAGAGTAAAAAGGAATTTAGCAACTTGTGATTGGGGTTGTTTGGTGTTAACAAAAAATAAGCAGGTAGAATGCATGCATCTGGCATTTGTTCTCTGGAATCCCTTGCTGTTGTTTGCACTATTGCAGTAATGCTTTGGGACGGAAGGAGGCTGTCTGCACTTGTCTGGTAGTTGGTAGTATCCTTCCCCTTGAAGGATTTACTGTGCTCTTGAGTATGTGTTCCCATTTGCAGCTTCTCTTGTCCTTAGAGCTGATAGCAAGTGAGGCTGATGGATAAAGCTTTGAGCCGCAATCTAACATAAATGTCCAATCAATTATGTGCGCTACTAGAGGCTTTTATGTTAGGTCTCTGCTTCTGCAGGATACTTAAGGGAGTTTACTTCCCTTGTTTTAAGTCAGCTCTGCTTGGGGGAATTCAGTTTGGTGGATGACTTTGTCTAACCTTGCAGCAGTTTTAGATCTCAAGTTTTTGGCCTTGTTTGTTTTGAACCTTTGTGAGGCACACATCAGTTTTCTTCCCACTCTGGGAAGTCTACTCCTTCTCTCAGTCCTCATTATTCTCCCTTCTGAGATTTGTAGATCCAAGTGGCTCCATTAAATGCCTCTTGTTCTATTTTCCTGTGGTCTCTTCCTCTACCTTCCATCATGCTTCAAGCTATAAGTGAGCATTCACCTCCAATTTCTCTAATCCTCTGCATAGTAACCTCTATGATTTGCACTGATTTATGAGATTCAGGCAGTATGAACATAAATGGTAACAGTGGTATTTTCTGTAGGAATTAACAGCCTCACTGGAGAGATATTTTAAAGCCTTCTCTAATTGCATGTGTGATATCCATAAAAACCTATGATTTTTCTGCAGGTAGTGGTACAATAACAACCAAGTATAAGATAATGTAGTACTCGGAACCTGAGCCTGGCTGAGTTTGGGATCTTGCTCTCCTGGCCAGTGAAGCAGCTGTGGAATGTTATAATCAGTCTCGGGTCAATCACAGAGTACTGCTTTCTTCATGGTAAAATGTTGAATTGCCTCTTCCCCTGTCCCCAGGTGCCCCCTTCCTTCACTCCCCCAGATATTTGATCACTTGTTTGAATTCAGAGTAGTCAGATCTGTCTCCCTTCATGACAGGACTTTCTGTCCTTCCCGGAATCTGTGGTGAGAGCTGATGCTGCCTGTTTGACCTGATGCATCCTCAAACACTGGGGAGGGAATAGCTTCCCTGCAGAGCAAATCCCAGAGACTGCTTTAACTTGCTGAGCTCTCGTTTTTAGATGTTTCAGTACTTGTGTTGCTTGCGCTCTTGTCAGTGTTTACAAGTGGAATTGCTGTCCCCAAAGAAGTGCATTATATTAGGTTGTGTGCAATGCTGTGTCAGCCTGACATCTGGACTAGCTTGTCAGAGCTGGCTTGGGTATTTCTACACAAAGCAATGTGTCCGCAGGGTGTTTTTGGGTTCCCATGGGAATTTTTTCTATGGAAGATAGACTATGAAATGAGTGGCATCTGGTGAGGATAGCAAGTCCCTGCAGCGTGTCTTGGAGGTGAACTGCATATCTTTCTCATGCTAGTCTATGCTGATTTTATGAAGCATCTTGTTTACAGGGATCCTATGGTGCCTTTGTACGAGTGCTCCAGTGCATCTTGCAATGTAGAACAGATACATTTAAAACATGTAATGTGCTCTATATGTTACCCAGGGGTCCCTTGTGGGCCTGCCACTCTCCCTTGTGCTCTGGATCTTCTTGGCTAGCTTGTGCAGAAACAGAGTATTTACTGTCTGTAACACCAAAGGAGGTCTCCAATAAAACCCTACATTAGGAATAGTTGTGTATTTTGGTTCTAGTTTGTTCATTTTTTGGTTTTTATACAAATGAATATACTTCTCCTCTATGAACTCTGCAATCCAACTGTGAAAATGTTCCTTTGTGCTTGGACAGAGTAACAGCTTTTTTTTTACTATTCTAACTGAACTGTACCAGCCCCAAACAATTTCCAGAAGAAGGAATTTGTGCCATAGAAGACTTACAACCCCAGATATATAGCTGCTTACTCTTCTGACAGCAGCATGCATGACAAATAACCTGTTCAAGTCTAGGGGTGTGAGCTATATGTAAAACCTATAACATCCTGCCTCAAAGCACAAAACACATGAAGTCTTGCATTCTTAATTCAATATCTTTCTAGAAAAGGAATTACCAAAGAGTAATTGAACACCACCTTTGTGGATTAACTTTCATTAGCACAGAGGGAAGGCACTGTACCTCCAGAGTTTTTCCTTTGCTGTTCACTGATTATGTCGCAACCACTCTTCAATAGCTTATGGATGAAGCGATTATCTCCTGTTCTAGTGATCCTCTGCTCCTAAGGTCTTGCCAATTAGATACAGCCTTTAGCCATGTTTACTGATATCTCTCTGAGGTGAGCCTTAACTTGCAAATATTGGGGCTTTATTTTTGATTAAAAAATCACTGTCTACAGAAAAATTTCTTCAAGAAAGTAACCTGGTGATTCTGGTGGTCCCTGGGAGTCTGGTGCAGGCTGAATTTGAGCTCGACCGATTTCCCTTCACACAGTGTTGATTCACACCAGTGGATTTATAGGCATTTAAGCAAAAAGTGTCTACGAATGTCTCTGAACTTGAAGCCTTAGACAAATCTTCAGAAAAGACTTTTCTTTTGTGACCCTTTTACTTTGCCTATACGGTGTTTTTGTAGAGATGTATGTAGGGGCTGTGATCCTCAGCTACATGCAAATGACAGTCTTTTGTGTTGACCATTAATTTATTCTAAGCTTAGATAAACCTGGAAACAGGGATAATGTTTTCCTCTGGTCGCCCTAAAGGAGAGGGTGATGCTGCATTAGCTGGGAGTGCAATGAGACTGAGCCAGTAGCTGAGCAGCTGTGCTGTGATTTGTACTTACCATAGTTGTTTCTGCAATTGAACCAAAGCTGTTGATGAAAATGTTGCAGCTGACATTCACTGGTGGGCCTGCATGACAAATACAGATTGGAAGAGTTTACTGTGTGCTTATAAGACAAAATATTTCCACTCTGTAGTGTTAAAACCTATTGTGGGAACAGGGTGATTGAGGGGCAAGTATGAGAATGTGATCTGGATGACCCAGCTTACGCTGCTCTGATGCCAGTTTGACATCAAGCAATGCTCTTATTTCACCTCTGTTCCCTTGTTTGGGATAGTGTTTATATATCTGTTCTGTGTTGTTTTTTTTTTTTGATGAAAAGTAATAGATCACAGCCAGGCAGGGCAGCTTTCTAGCTATCTTGGCATTGTTGTATGCTATTGTGTTCAAGGTGAGCTTGCCACTCAATGTAACCCAGAAAGGAGATGAGCAGTTATTATCAAACCCTCTTGTTTAGAGCTCTATACTTTCAAAATACTCGTATAAAGCTTCTAAATGATCCTGAATTAGGACTGTGTGCTCCCTTCGGAGTCAGTACAACAGCCCATGCTGTAGGGTTCAGGCTGGGTAAAGGATTAAGTACCCCATATAATAATAGTGGTGTCTGCTAGGTCTCATAGCTGGATAGGAGATTTCAGAGCTCTGCCAGTGGAAGTTCTCTGGCTGTACTGTTTTATGAGAAGGTACTCCCAGGCTTTGGACCATGCTTCTCCTGGGTTTTATTTTCTTTCAGACAGAAGCTTTGCTTAGCGTGTTTGTATTAGGGAAGTTAAGGGGGTACCACAGGAGGGGAGTGGAGATGAAGGATTTAAAGGACTGTGGTTAGAGGACATCGGGGTTAGTCTGTTCATGTGGTGCTGGTGACCAAAGGTATTGTTATGACTGGAAGTGGGTCACAACCTTGCCTGGTGAATCTGAGGTGAAAATGTTACATTTGAACCAAGGATGATGCCAAGAGCTGCAGTGCAGCACAGGAAGCTGGAGAACGTTCTGGAAGCAGTCATGTCAGATGCCTCGTAAACCAGTGGCTTGCCCATATGTAATGAGAAGATTTCAAGAGCCTTAGAGGGGAGAAGCAAAAACGGGTCCCTGTGCTGCCCAGTGTGTGGTAGTGAAAGGCAACCCAGGCAGAGAGCAGAGGACACTCCCCCAGCAACCAAAGTCCCCCTTTAATGCTGGGGGAATTAATCTTGCATTATCCCTGTGACAGGTGCTTCTGGGAGGATAATATCTATGGATATTTATGTTATTTCCCTATCCTTTCTGGAAACAGGGATGGTGTCTGCATTTCAAGCAGTCTGATGGCTCAGCCTGACTGGGAGAGTGAAGCTTGACAGTTGTGAGGCCACATCTGCAGTCTGGCAGTTGCTGCAAGATAAAATAATGGGGAGGGGGAGGATTGGCTTGAATGAGAGGCTTGTGCCTCTAATCAGTGCCAACTTCCTCCTGTGTGGAAATTGATGGAATTTCCTGATTACTAAGTAACGTTTGGAGCTTGGTTTGCTCCTCTTCATTTCCCTTTCCTTCTCTCCTGTTTTGGCCTCTTCTGAAACTTTGTGCCTGTCCTCTGCAGAAATAGGATTGCAGCCATGTAACAGTGATGCTCTCTCTGGCTGGGATTTTCTTGGTGTGAGTCCCAGGCAATCCAAGCAGGCTCCTAGCTAACCAGCTTCCAGCCAGCCATTTGCCAACTCAGCAGCAGCTCTGTTCAATCTGTGCAGCTCTTCCTTCAGACTTAAATGTAGGTATGGGCTAAAATATCAGATACAAAATATGATGTGTCTTTTCTATCACTCCTTTCACCAACTTCTCCAGAAGGCTTGTCCAGAATGCTGACCTGACCTCATGGATGACTGCAAGTGCTCATGGCTGACATGCATGGAGGATTTTGGCTGTCTTGCTCCTGATCTTCTGCTGATGTGAAGCTGAGTGTGGGATAGGGCTGACCCAGTACACACTGAAGAAGGCTCTCCTTGGGCCAGCTCTTGTTGAGGCACTATGCCCTTCCCATTGTGTCCAAGGGGACATAATGAAGACTCTGGAGGGTTTAGTTGGTTGCGTGAGGCTCTACAAACTTCCCTGTTTACCACTGAAGCATGCCACATCTGCAATGGAATGCAGCTCTGAAGGAATAGTTTATCAGCAGTGGGGTTAAGAGTACAGCCTGGGTGAGAGATCCACTGTCCACCCATACTGGAGCCAGCCCTGTCCCTGTCAGAGTTGCTGGCTTCTCCAACCTAAAGCAAAGCCCAAATGCTTCTTCCTTGTTCTCAGAATGTGAATCCACAGCTTGTCCAGACCCTGCAGCATTTAAGGAAAAACTGCAGTCTTTGTTAATCTTCCCCTCCCCAAAAATCAATTTGATGCGGATCTTTGATAATATTTTCATTTAGAACTAAGCCATTAAAATGCCCTTATGAGTTACTGTAGTTAATTGAAATGATGTGCTTTGAGAGCTGCAACCCCAAGCTCTGTAAAACACTTCCTATGCCTCCTATATAAATTGGAGCCTGATTTATGTGTGGGAGGCTAAGCCAGCAAAACTGCCCTGTGGGGAAGGTGTGGTTCATTGAAATAAACCAAATTAAATTATCTCGAATAAAAATGCAATACAGCTGCCTTCAGCAGGAAGATAATGTATACATTTCATTAAATATTAAAGTTTAATTTCTTTTGTGTGTGCATAATTTAGTGGTAGGCAGGTTTACAGGGTGTTTTTTTTAACTCTGATTTTGGTTAAAACCCACAGTGTTCTCTGTTGCTTTGTTGATTTTTAGGACATAAGAATTCCACCTGTATTTGGTTTTAAAGTCCCATTCTAGAGCTTGGTGTTTGCAGCTGCATAGTGGGTGTTGTTACTGGGATTAATAGGTACTAGGAGTCCAATGTTGGCATTGCCTGTGATTCTCTGGGGAGGAAGAATTGGTAATAAGAAACAGAAGTGAATGAAGTGTGCATTGAAGAGGGCTGGACACTGGCTGAGAGGGGCAGGTCCCTCTTTATACCTGGGTATGATTCAAAGGCAAATAGTTCTGGAAAAGTGAGCCCAGATAAAGAAAATAACAAAACCCCAGAGAATGGTGTGGGTTGTAAGGAGACCCTAAAGATCCTCTACTTCCAAGGCCCCTGCTATGCTTCCACTAGGCCAGGTAGAAATGCTCACCAAAAAAGGTCCCTAAACCCAACCCTATTAGAAGAGGCTTTGAGGAGAAAAAGGCTCTGTTGCCTCTCCCAGGGTCTGTTTCTATGCTGCTTGGCTGCCAGTGAGTGTAGGGTGACTTGGGGAATCGAGGTGTGAAATGGAGCTGTGGGTGCTAACTTGTAGCCCTTTTACAATGGAGATTGTGGTGGGTCAGAGCTGCTCCGGCATCTTACTGAATTCCTCTGGGAGAGACTCCTTTTGGCTTCAGTGGGTCTAAGGGGGGAGTATTGCCCACTATTAGAAGGTGCTGTGAGCAGTGACTTTAGGAGAACAACTTTCCTTTCCCTTATCTGAGATGTTCAGCCCCCTGCCAGTCACTGCTTGGTTTGGCAGGATCCCTCATCTCCATATTGGAGTTTTTCCAGCATGTAAAGTTGCTACAAGGTTGTTTCCATTCTGAGTGAAGTCAAGTGCCTTACCAGACATCTAGAGCACCCATGTGCCAAATCCCTCATTAACATATATATTTTGTATGAATAATCATTATTCAGATGAAATATACAGCTAAGGAGGCACTTACGAAGATTGCATGCGGTTTTCAGTCCTAAGTTGAAACAAAGCCACAAAGCAGGTTTTTATGCGTACCTTTAAAATTTGGCCTGATCCTGGCATCGTATCCTGAAGTTCGCCCCATCAACTTGTCCAAGAAATCGGAAGGAGACATGGGTTTGGGGGCAGATCGTGCTGCTGCTTCAGCTTCTTTAGAGGCTGCCAGGCTGTGTGAGTAGAAAGAAAGAGAAGATTTTCAGTGTACATCCCATACTGGGGAGGGTTTAGGGTCCAGAAACAGAAGAGTCAGCATCTCATTCCTGCTGTGAGTCAAGATGGGTACCCATGTGAATTCCTAATGAAGCTGGTCTCTGCTAATTTGTTTGCCCAGCCCAAACATCTCTGAATACAGAATCCCAGCTGCCACCAAAGTAGCAGAGAGATGATGAGTGGAGAAAATCCTTTTGTGAGTTCAGGTATAGCTCCTTGGCATACCACTAAATTACAAATCTGAACTCTGGCGCTGAGCTCCACAGGTAAAATACGCTGTGAGATTAGCCTTTGGCAGCAATTTCTGCTTAATTACATGGCAAATAGCAAGGAGCATATTTGGTATCCTGACAGCCCAATTTTCCCAAGGGCAGGTAGCATCAGAACAATCTGGAATTCAAGGCTTAAATGAGTGTCATGTGGCTGTGTAGCTCCTGCAGAGCCTGTGGGTCTATAGGGTATAGATGTATTTTTTGCTTTCCTTTTGCTGGCCGGTCCAGGATTTGTTGTTGGTACCTGCAATGCAGGGGTCTGAGTTCAATACAGCAACATGGTCTCTGGACTGGGAAATGTCTGGAGTGTGACCCTGAAATGGTATTTGTGTTGGGTTGAGGATGAAAGGAAATGAAATCTTCTGGGGACCTGTATGGCCTGTGGGGCAGAAAGAGTGAAATCACCAATTTATCTGCAGAAGATGAAAGTCTGAGGCTGGCGATGTGCCTTCTGACTCTTTGGGAGTCCTCAAGATATACAGGGTGATGATTTGGGCTTAGAATGTCTCAGTTATTGCCATCCATGCAGGAATAAGTGACCCCTAATGCTAGGTACTCACTCTCAGCTTTGCAGAAAGATTTGATTTTCAAGACAGGAATAGATGCTATTCAATTCTTTCCTTATGGTTATGTGGCTTCTACTCAAACACAGATCTGTTCCCAGGCTGAAAGTACAGTGTAAAATTGCCTAGATTAGCAAAATTAATGTACCTGTAAGTGACATGCAGTGTGCTTAGGGCAAGAGCTGTCTCTTCCTGTCTATTCAGGTGCCTGCCCATAGTTAAAGCTTACAGGCAGTGTTGCAATGCAAATGTGTTACCCAGAGAAAGCTGCTCAGGAGGAAGTGAGGCGCATTGATTCAGCTTTTCAGTCCCCTCTGAATTCTTTTGAAGCACAAAGGCTGTGTGGGAATTATGAGAAACCACTGTGGCAGTGCAGCAGAGAGGCTGAAGCATGTTGACAACAGGCACGAGATATTTAGGTGCTTATGTTTTCACAAATGATGACACCATGGAGTCCTCTTACAGTACGAGGATGTCATCTTGGAGCTCTGCATTTCTTGTCTCAAGAGACTGCAATAGTCAAACATGCTCTTTCAGAATAGTGCTAAGCACTGACATAAGATCTACCAGGAAGAATTTGGGGGTGTTTACAGTACATGGCCTTGATGTGACCGTGCCCTCAAAAACCTGTTCATACAATGCAAGCTTGAGCTGAGACAAATATTATCTAAACAAGGTCTTGAGAAGAGCATTTTAACCCAAGTTCCTCAGGGCTTTGGAAACGGGTGGGATTCAAATGCACTTGGGAACCATAATTTGAAAATCAGGAGTCTGTAGTAACTTGCATTGCACTGACTCTTCTCTAGCATTAGTAGTGATGGCTTGCCAAGCCTTGGTTTTCAATCCTGCAAACTCACAGCTGCAGTCTGGCTGCTTTTGCAAGCTACAACTGCATTGAGGTTCTTTGATTAATAGATTTTTAACTGTTTATAATGGTTTAATTTCTGCAATAGGAAGGAAGATAAATCCCAGATCACTTCCAGTGCAAATGTAAAACTAAGAATTCATTCACTCTTTATATGTTCACAATCCACTTCCACACTGGACCTGGCTGATTCACACTCATGCTTGGAGATGATCTGACATGATGTGAATCTAGCTTTTACTGTAGCAGTATGTCATTTCTTTTCTTGTCCCCATCTCTCCTCTAAGGAGCTGTGTAAAGCCAAACCAGTGTGTTTCAGGGGCAAATGGGGTTGTGGAATGGGTGATGTGGTTTAATTTTTTTCTTCTCTTAGAAGGAAAACAACAGGGTGCAATTGATTTGCAAACTCAGAAGAAGCTGGGAGTGGGAGGACAGTCAATACTAGGCTCACCTACTGCATTCCAATAGAGTGTTTGTATGGCAATGAGTTGAGAGAAAAGTTTTCAATTAAACAGCAAATGACTTGGTAACCAGACTCCTGCCACTTCAGCAGCAAGATGCCAGATAGTGCAATACACTGATTTCTTATTAACAGTAGCCTGAAGGAAATATATGGAAGTGGAAAACTGGGGGGGGGGGGGGGGGGGGGGGGGGGGGGGGGGGGGGG
>JASSUY010027986.1:0-12378 GCA_032466535.1 Forpus xanthops | reverse complement strand
GCAGGGGGTTGGGGAGGGAAGAGGCAGTACAAAACTAATCAGCATTAAGTGCAACAAGGTAATTAGAAGCTGCAATTTCCCTGCATTCATTTTAAAAGTAAAAATTGGTACTCATCCTTCCTGTAAATTCAGTGTTAGAGGCTGCACTGAATAGGTTCGCTCCAGTCCCAATGAGTCTGTTGATGTTTCCTAGGTGCCATTTTCTGATTCTTTCTGCATTGAAGCTGTAAGTGAATGAATTTCATGGGCTCAGTTCCTATGTGAAAGTATATATTTGGATAATTGAATCTCATAAGCATCTGGGAGAGGACCATCCTCTCACAGCCCCAGTACTTTCTGCACACTCACACCTATCCCTTGAACAGCTCCTGTGAGCACCTCTGGGACTATGCTGCAACTGTCAGATGTGGTTTCCTCTCTCCTGGTGCATGTTTTCGAAGCTCTGGCTGTTGTGTGTTTTTACCCAAGTGACCTAGGAATGACGAGTTCAGAGTCTCTATTTAGTTAGTAAATGTTTTCCTAAAACTAGCTGTTAACTTCCCCCCTAGATTTAACAAGAAAAGACAAGACAGCAGGGGATGAGGGCATGGCAACACCTTTCCAGCAGCAGGCAGATGTATCTACTCTCTAGCTCAGAAGTAAGAGCAGGAAATGCCACTGGGAGCTACAGGGAGGTTGGCCTCTACTGTGCTCCATGGGAATAGATTGCACCTAACGCAGTCCTGAAGTGTTCACTCTGGCTGTGACAACTGAGCTTTGCTACAGCAGTTTAGCTCAGGCAGCAGCCAAAAAAGCTGTTGGCTACTCCTGTCTTGCAGCAGGTCAAGGCAGACCTGAATGTACTGCCTTGGGAGCTTTCTGGGATTTTTCTATATCCCTTAGTTCTTACAGAAGCACCCTTGGACTTCCCATAGGAGTGTTCATCTCTTGGCCCAGCAGAGACAAGTGAAATTACCAAGTGTCTTGAAATAGGGAGAACTGGAATTTTAGGGTGAGTTGTTGTGTTTTCAGAGAAAAAAATTGTTCTCTGAATAAACAAAAGGAGGCAGAACATGTAACAAAACCACTGACGATGTAGTTTGCATTGGTACAAGTGTGTGTGTTGTCTGAGCCAAGAGCCTCTTGGCGCATTTTAATAGCAGCCGCACAGTGGCTTATCTTATTTATGCTGGTGTAATCCCTAGTGGATCTGGCAGAGAAAGTGCTATCAGGCAATCATCAGAGCAACAACAATGGGAAGGATCTCTTCAAAGGGTCGATGAACTATCATAATCTTCTGTGGTAGTAATGCTGGCACTAAGGCAGGCACCACTGAGCCTCTGGGAGCTCCAGCTCACTAGCAGGCATGGGAATGTGAAAGCTAGTGGAGATGAACACCTCAGGTACTCAGAACTGCTTTCCCTAAAATGGAGGAGTCAAGCTTTGCAGGACATTTATTACTGTTTTCCCCCACCCTATAGAGCCAATGTTTATTTTTTGCTTCAGCTAAACAGACATGTTGTTATTGTAAGTTATTTGGCTTAGGAGGTAGCTCTTGCGCAGTATGGACGTGTTGGTTTGCTTGGTTCCCTGCTCCCCAGCTGGCTGTTTGTGCCTCCTTCCCCTGTTTGTATGCCTCCTGTGCAATATTTTCATGCCTTTTTTTTTGCTGTGCCCATGGTTGTTCATCTACTTAAGGCAAACATCACAAAACTGCCCTGTTCTGGTAGAATGCTGATACTGAGACACACTAATTCGTCTTCCCTTTCAAAGGGGAATGATGAAGGAATTTAATTAACACAGGGCCTCTGTTCCCCTGTCAAACAATTTAAATTGTTAATCATTAATTCTGAGAGTGCAAAGTAATGTCTGGCAGCAGAAGCACAAACTGTTGGAAAACAAGTGTTTGCCGAGGAGATGCCTCTCTGCAAAGCATGGAAGGTTCAGGTCCCTGAGAAGGGAAACTGGTACAGCATTGGTGTCTTGAGAACAGCACTGAGTTATTCCTGTGCTTAGGCTCTTTGTATGTTGGGAAATAGATACCTGATTGCTTTACTCTGGTTCAGCACTGCCCAGCAAAGGTTTTTGGAGTGTTTGTTCATTTTTGAAATGCAATTCAAGCCAAAAAGCTTGGCAGGAATGTGTTGAGAGCAGCATTCTTCAAATGTGATGTTTTCTGTAAGGAGGTATCCCAGGGGAGAGGATTAGCCATCAGGACTTTGAGGCAGACTGAGCAGACAGGTATAACTGTTTCTCTCATTAGCCTTAAAGCCAGGCTTGAGATTTTGGGGACACAAGAGAATTACTCAACTTGAAGCCTGCTAGAGTCACTAAAACAGAGAGGTTTTAGTGTAGTCACAAAGGGAACATCAGATGGTTGGGTATGGAAAGGCATTGTGTTGTCCATGATTGATGAGTGTCAACCATGGTAACTCTTCATTCTTCCTGATTATCTTCCTGGTTGCTGAGATGGTGCCTCTTGGGCATGGAACCCCCTGAGTAGGAAATGGAGTTCAGCAGAGCCTGCTCTGTGTTTGCCTGCTGTTGATGCTGCTTGTCTCCATCTTGTCCTCAGCAGGCAGAAAGAGGGAGGAGGGAGAAATGAGAGATTTTCCAAGGGAAAGGGGCAGCTCTAAGCTGTCATTTGTGTCTGCACATTGTGTTATCTGGAGGGAAATGTTGTCAGACTCTAGCCTGTGATGGTTTGGCAAAGGCTGCATGCAGACTTTTTTAAATGATTAGATTTACTATAAAATTAAGAGCACAATCAATATTGATACACAATTCAATTAAAAAGGATGAAACTCATTGTCAGTGTGTTTTTCTGTCACATCTGAATTTTTGTCCTACAGTGATAGAGGTGGACAGGATAAAGAGTGGAAGTGTATGGGGAGAAGACAGCCCTGATACTTTATTTTTGGCCTGTCATGGTGCAGAGTAGAAGGAGCTCTGAATGTTAAAGATGTGCTGGCTGCACAGTACTGATTGAAATCCATGTGGTCATGCTCAACTGCTGGTAATTACTGTCCCTGCAGTGTGGTTATGGGATGTGCTACAGGGGTGGGTTTGCAGAACTAATTCTCAAAGGTGGGGAGGAAATTTGGATTTGGTTGTTTTCTTAATTCATCAGAGATCTTACACAACATGGCATGGAACAGAGCTGGGTGTTGGGATAGGATAGGAAAATAATCAGGTACAGTGAGGCTGGTGAAATATGGACTCTGAGAACCTGCGAGAAAGAGTTCTTGCTCTGAGAAAGAAATGGGCAATAAGCTGTGATTTATCTCTATTCATGGCAGGAGCAGAGGGATGGGAAAGAAAAAGTAGGCTTGTTAATGTTGCTGTCTCTGTCCTGGCTGGTTGTGCTCTGTTGCTGTGAGCTGCTTAAACCAATTCTAGCTTTTGCACCAGAAGTAACTGCATTGCAGTAGTGGCAGAATGTAATCGGTTAAAGTTTTAACTCAAAGGATCCTGAAATACTCTGAAATCCTGAACAACATGTTACTGCTTGTGGCTGGAGGAGAGGAGAGGAGCTGGGAGGTGCTTTTCCATGTTCCTTGGGGAATTAACCCTCTGTGATTATTCTCATCCAGAGGGAGCTTCAACAACTTCACTGGAGTGAGGTGAAGAACTTCTTTAGACTGCAGCATTCTGCTGTCTGTGTTCCACTGTTACGTTCCTGCAGCCCATGGCTCCTATGCCATATGGCAAAACACCCTGTCCAGGACTATAAAACATCCCAATTACACTGATTAACTCTATGGAAAGACACCAGCACTTGGAACAATTGCTGACGCTGCCTGAACAGAGCAATAAGAATATAATAAATGACTAGACAGCTGGGGGCAGGGGTGGGGGGAATCTGCCCATTTTGGATAGCTGAGATGGGAATAGCACAGGGAGACCAACAGATTGCATGGAAATAGTGCTTTGTTGCTTGCAAGATCCCTGCTTTTACAAGGACTGTTTTCAAAACTGTTACAGTGCACGGTCACTCTTGCTTATTGCATACTTAAAAAGAAGTGTGTGTTAAACCCTTTTTTGAGCTGCAGGCTTTCTCTAGCAGCATTCCCAACTAATCCCTCTTCCAGAAGCATCTCCAGCTCTTGGAGCACAAGTCGTGACTTTCTGGAGAGGTGTGATGCTCAGCCATTGAGATGGGTTTGAAAACTTAACATAAACATTAGAGAAGCAAAAGTCAATGCTCAGGTTTTAATGACTTTGAAATAAATCCAACAAACACCAGTGTTGACTCTTATATGTGCATATACTGAAGGGTTTAAAAAGGGAAAAGTTATAAATGCATTTTTCATTGGAAAAAACAAAGAAAAATCCTTTCGAAGACAAAGGCATGTGTCTAGCTTCACACATGCTGAATATTCCCTTTAAAGTTGGGGGTCTAATCAGATATTTAAAGTTGTGCATAAACAGCCTTACTGAATGCAGTAAACAAAGGGAGGGGGAAATAATCTTTACAAGATGAAGTTTCATATTCAAAGGAGCAATGTGTTCTTGATTTAGTTTTTGGACAGAGAACTGTGGTGGGAACCTCAATTGACGTCAGGAGGTTTTTAGATCACAGACCAGACAAGTGTCAGAACTATGAGAGATCGTGGATCCTTTTCTATCTATAGCTCTGCAGTTGCATTATCAGTCATGTTTTCATCAGCTTAAATAAATTGCTGCAGCAGTTCTTTAAAAATCAGTTTTTTAGTTTAAGGGTTTCTGTTGCTTGTTAATATTGGCTATGGATATTTTAACTGCTTCTTTCTTTCTTGATAAATCAGAGGTAGTATGAATAGAATTCTTTTTTGAGAGCTAGAACATGCAGTGCAGAGTGGTTGTAGGGTTCATCTTATGAAACTTCCTGCTGCAGATCCTTTGAAAGGTGTCCTGAGCTAGTGTGTGCAATCTGCCTCCAAAATTGCGGGTCCCACAGTAAAACTGCAGCTCTCTGTGTGTATTTTGTGCTTGCTTAAAAATGGTATTTTCTGATGGAATTAGGTATCATTGCAACACAAATACCCTGCTGGAGATGAATGTTTCCTCTGTGCTGCCTGATTTAGGTGTAATTTATCAGTTTATTCATGACTATAATGAAATGGCAAAACTCTAGTTCCCCTGCCTGAGATGACTCCTTTCTGTCCCACCCCAGCTGCTCTCTGACTTTAATTTCTGCAGCTCCCTGACAAAACCTCTGTTTCTTTAACCCTGTCAGTGCCACCGGGCCCATGTTGGTGTGGGAGAGTAGGTTGTTTGATGAAGCTTGTGCTTTGTCAGCCATGCTGCTGGGAGACGACTTGTAAGTCCATGGCTTCATGTCAGGGTATGATGGATGGGGATGGAAGCTGAAGGATGCTTGCAATTCTCAGGTATGTAGGGTGGCATTAGAGGTGGGATGCATGCATTTTGGTCTGTAAATCAGATCTTGGGAGCTTTGGTGAGGAGAAATCTCTGTGTGTGCAGATAGCCAGGAACTATTGCCCTACTCAGAAGTGCTTCCTGAGGGTGAAAACACAGAGTGAGCAAAGGGGAAACACTGAATATACCTCATGAAAAAGTTACTTTCTTTGTCCACAGCCTTTGTGGTTTTTGCAAGATAAGAATACGCTGCCTCACCTGGGGGTTCAGAGCATCTGAATCCCTAATCCCAGCTGTGCTAATACGTCAGGTGCACAGATCATGCTGGAATGGGGGACTTGGCCCATCTTGCATAGGGGTTTTTTGGCACCAACAAGAATATTTAGAACTAAGGACTTTTTTTAAGGGTGCTGATAACAGCTGACCCTCATGCTTTTTGGTTTTGTACCTACCCCATTAGAATGGGGAAGAGGGTTTTTTGCTTGGAGCTTTTTACAAAGCATCTTCTTATTTGCATCATCTAAAATATGGGGAAAATACAAAGAAAATGGAGTAAAAGCAAGAAGTCATGAATTCTGTTGTATTTTCTGTATGATTCCTGGCTCAGCTCCATCTTGCTGCTGAACCAGGCGCATGCGATAACAGTCCTACCCATCGTCGATCCCATTTCTGTTGCTGCTGGTTTTGATTTTGTTATTGATTTGTGTGTTTTCTCAGGCCCTGTTGGGGCTGGGGGGCAGGAACTGCATGCTGGGTGGGTGGCTCCAGGGACAGGCATCGCTTGCAGGGCAGGCTTGTGAGGGGAGCTGCTGTCGGCTGCTTTCAGCTGAAGGCAGTGTGCGCAATGATTGATTGCACTGCAAGCGCTGCTGTTCCATGCATGCGACACTCCTTGTCTTGGCAACCTTTTGGTAGTGTTTTCTCTCCTCACCCACCCTTCAGTGAGGCACTGATAAAAACAAGAGAGTTCCCTGGCTGTCTGCTGAGGCATTTGGGTATTCTTTTTTTTTTTGCCTTCTATTTTTTTTAACTTAGCAGGCTGTGAGCCACAGTGGAAAGATGAAGAGGGAGAAATTAAAAGGAAAGCAGGTGCAATAGTGTGCTCTTTTCTTCCCCCCTCCCTCTCAAAATCCAAATTTCATGGGGTTTAGTAAATTAAGATTTCCCTGGTTTTTTCTCAGCTGGCACTTAGATCCAGCAGAGACGTATTTACAGGATGCCAACTGTGTCTATGTACCAGCCAGATGTAATGCAGTCCCCAAATCAGCAGCTTACTGTGGTGCATTATACAGAGGAAATAATTGCCCTCATAATGGGGACGGCTCAGTGCATGTAAACGATGGGTGCATCTGTCTCCATCTACCTCTGTTCTCTGCAGGCCCTCTCTGTGCTTTGGCCTTACTGAGGAAACAAAAGCTATACTTTGGGTTTTTGAGTTTCTGTGCATCAGGCTCTTGAAGTGTCAGATTTAGGAGTAGCTTGGAGGTATGTATCCAATCCATAGCACCAGTGGGATCAAAGCATGCAGACCACCAGGACCAGATCAGAGTGCATCAGCAGCTTCCCAAGAGATTGAGGAAGAAACATAACTGTGAACAAGCTATTCATCTTAGCTGAGAAATAACAATGCAAACCACCTCCCTTCGAGGGAAATGGTTTCTGTTGTCTGACTTTATAAATGCAGACATAAATTTTTTGGTTAATTTGGAGGAAGAGTGAGAAATGAAAGAGGAGCTGGGTTTGGTTTTTTTATTCCCTGTATAAGGGGAACTGACCTGCTGAAGGAGCAATATTTTATGCTGAGTGAAATATAAAAGTTGCTCTTTTCTGGGCTGTGCAAGTAGGTCTGGAAGTCAGCAGCCAGACAGTGTGGTGTTGAGTTGTCTGGTCATGGCTATTAACAATCCTTCCAGTGTCTTGCACTGAAGTAACAACAGCAATTCCTGCTTTTCTTGCTCCTTCTGTTTTGCTTCATTTATCCCAATTCTTAATTTTCTCCAAACTAAAATGATCACAAGTGCTTAGAATGACTTTAAATCAACAAATTGAATCCAGTCATGGCTGGGAGAGGGTGTACTGGAATGACACTGGAAGCATGTGAAGGAATATGATGAGCCATTTTTACTGAAGGGTGTGATGTGCACAGGTGTAGCCATCTTTCGTAATGATAGAAATCATTCTGCTTTTGCTGACAGATAAAGGTCAATAGAAAGTATGCAAGGTAACGATAGCGAAAGGGTAATTTACTGGAAATAGTGAAACCCTCATTTAATGTGCCTCAATAGGGAGAGCTGATACAGATAGAAGTCAAAATGCATTATCAGCCTGTCTATCGTCTTAATACTTGTAGTCACTTTAGGATTCCTGGAAAAGCTCCAGATTATAGAAAATGAGCAAGGGAAACACAGTGAATAGATTTTAGATGATTTGACGTATTTAAACGTTGTGGGTTTTATTTGGATGTTGTCCTTTTTTAGGAATGAATTTTTTACTATATTTTTTTTTCAACCCTTGTCTTCCATCAGTACCTAAATAGCAATTACAATCATTACGTGATCTAACATCTTGTTCTCAGCTCTGAAATTTGGAGAGCCCTTTTAACCTCCATGCTAGGATGAAATGAGAACAGATTTCTCTGCTGGTTTTCTATCACAGATGAATAATCACTGGCTGGTACTGAGATAATAAAGTAATTTAATTTGGGCATGGATTAACATCTTAATTCAGGTGTTGGGATCCTTTTCTATCTAGGTCAGCTCATGAGGATTTGGTAAGATGAATTTCATAAGCCACCAAGGGAATGTGTTTGCCCAAGACCAGGGGAACTGCAGCGTGCTGTTGCTTACAAGTGCTTTCCTTTTTGACCTCAATCTCTGAGTCAGTAGCAGAATGAACTTCTTAGACTTTAGGTTGTGCTATGAAATTTAAGGCACTAAGAGTCAGCAGGCCCTTTGCTACTGATGCGTTTCATGCATCAGGGTGTCCAACACCTCTTTCAAGGGAGAAGAGGAATGAGGGGAGAAAAAAGTTTTCCTGCTTAAGTTCTTGTTCCTGAAGGAAGTCTGCAAACAATTCATATGAATACATTCATATGCCCTTACAGATAAGGGTGGGACCCTACTATTCCCTCCACATATTGTTCTGTTTCCAGAAGCAGCTCCCTTCAGGTATTTGAATAGTAAATACATGTTCTGCCAATGAGACTTGCTGCAGTATAAGCTAATGTTCAGTGGAATCATGGTGGAAAGCCATTCTGCGTTACCTAAAATCTGCACAGCACCACTGCCTTGGAGATAAAGGTTATTTTGTTAGTGCATATGAGAAATAGCATCATTATCTGTAATATTTTTAAGCAAGGTGATTATCTATGGGTTTCCTGCTCCTTGTACTCAAGGTCAGGAGGGGAAAAGGTTTTTTTGCCTAGACATTTGTAGAGACTTTCTTTTGTTTTGTTCTATCCAAGTTACAGGTCTGGAGGCAGGCAGTGGTTTAGAAAGGAGGGTTAAGTTTAGACTGTGTTAGAAAATGTCTTGCATATTTTATATTGCTTTGATTTAATTGCCTTACATGCAAATGAATTGTTTATGGAGGGATGAAAGTGTGTATCAAAGTCCCTGCAGAAGGCAGGATCTCAAACATCTTGTGCTTCTACTCCGATGACGCAAAATTAATTTTTCTTTGTGGAATGATTTAATGAAGATTTTCAGGTAGAATAGTCTACTTAACCAGGTTATCAAACCTTGACTATGAAACCCTTTTATCAGGGTCTCTAATGGGGCTATTACAGGTTGCAGACCAAAGAAGTTGAAGAGGGTCCCAATAGCTATCTAGTCCAAGCCTTTGCTATTTTGTGGCAGAGCTGACAGTCAGCAGATGCACACAGGTAAAAAGGCACAACTTGCAGTATATTTTAGTTCATGTGAGGAAAATACCCCTTAACTGTGGAGAATGTCTGCTACTTTGCTTAGCTTTTGTCTCTGAATGTCCCTTATTAGCGCTTCGTTCACAGATACCTCTAATGTTATCTAACACTGCAGAACTCTAGCAGGAAGTTTAGAGACAACATGCACTTTACTCCTTTTTCTTCCTCTCTTTTATTTTCAAGGGGCTGAAATCAGCAGCTTTCCAATCACCTGCTTGTCAAATCTCTTTATGGAAAGACAAACACATTCAGAATGAAAGTTAGGGTGGTGTATTCACAGTGGCATCGTTTTGTTTTAAAAACAGGATCAAGTAGCCCTGTTACTGATGGGAGGAATATGAAAATGCCAGTAGAGAATTCCAATAAGGTCTGAAGCTGGCAGCAACTTCTAGCCTGTGAGTCACTTGTAGCAGTAGCCTTGAATCACTACTTCTAGCTGACAGATTGCTGTTAAGGAGGGGCCAACTCTGATCATGATTTGATGAAGGTCATGCTGTTGATTCCTGATATACAGGAGTGCAATTAGGACAAGAATCAGGCCCAAACAAAGTCAAAGCCTCACTGGACAGTCTTCACTTGGGTAAGATCCCAGCTCTAGGCTATCTTTTATCTCCTAAGTTGTACCAGGTACATTCCTATCCCCAGGCTTATACAGTGGTGTTCCCAGACCACTACAGCTGTTAAAATATGGTGGTACAACAGAAAACCCAGGCAAGATCATCACAGGGTAGGGATAGCTATTGTTTCTGCATGAAGGAATTCTCAACTGAAACAGGATATGAACATGCAGTGTATGTAGTTAGACTTTGGGAAAACGTTTGTATGTCTCCACATGTAGAGCAGAGCATTTGGAAGTCCCTGTGTGAATAATGTGCAAGCTATTTTTTTCTCAAGAAAGCATTTTGCCTTACACAGTTGTGTCAGCAAAGGTTGGTCAAGCAGCCTGTTAGAAGATTCTTCATCTCCTACCCAAACCCAGTTTCCCTCCTGCCTCTACTCAGGGTCTTAGTAAATGTCTTAGTCACAGCTAAGTGACTGCAGTCTGAGAAAGCAGGTAGCAAAATGAGAAATGCTCTTCCATAAATAAAGGTAGGTCAGAGTGAGCCTCTTGTTCAAATGCCTTCTAAGCCACACCAACAGTAATAAACAAATATTTTGGTAATGCCATAACAGTTGCATTTGCAGACCAACAATTACTCTTTCCCATAAGGTCTTGTTTTATAAAATCCTAGTGAAGGACATTTTCTTTTTAAAGCAACAGATCTAGTCTTATTTCCTATGTTAGCTGTATCTAATTTTCTATTGGGACTCTGGGTTTTCCTTTATTTTTGTGATATATGTGCTGACAATAGTGTGATATACACCATAATTTAAAGCAATGCAGGCTTTTATGATGGATTACTGGATTATCAGTTTGTGGGATTTTTTGTTAAGTGTTGTATGATTGAGTGCAGGAGTAATTGCACGCTAAATTTATGAATGACTGCTAATGAAGAAACTTCTCTTACTGAAACTGAAATAGCAAAGCTATTCCAGGACCAGAAAGGCTGATAGATTTATATTTTTTTGCCTGTTATAAACTGAACACATAACACAAAGTGCGAGTAAAAAGAAAAACATTGCTTAGTCAGTTCAGTTCTGAGCAGGAATTATTGTTTTGGGTTTTTGTTGTGTTTTTTTCTTTTTCTTCCTTTTTTGTTTGTTTTTTTTTTTTTTTTTGCTATTTTGCAATTATTTTCCAAACAATTTGGTTTCAACATTTCCCTATAATTGATTTAAAGCATTTTCAAAATTTCTTCATTTGAGAAAAATTATCCTATAAAAATACATATAAAAATAGCTTTTATATGCAATATAACAATTGTATGTAACCTGTGTATGTATAGGTATACCATTTTTACAGTATAAATAGTAACATTAGAACCTGAACTTACTGGTTTACCAAGATTTTGAATGCCCAGGATTTTAATTGATGTGCTGAGAATCAGTAAGTGCTCACATGTGCTGTTATGCATAAGCATGCATCATAGAACAGGATCAGAAGATAAGTGTCAATCAATTTCACTTGTTAAGCCAATCCAGAGGAAAGCCAGACAGATGCTTTAGTGCCAGAGCCACAGGAAACTGAAGCCTGGAAATGCTCTTTATTTTCATTATTTTCCTTTTTCCTTTTAGCTTATTTATGGACAACATACCAGAGGATTTGTGTTTGTTTGATCTTGTTTTTTAATCCCTCTGCTTCAACACTGTTTAACTAAAGAGTTTATTACACATGCATATGCTTCCTATTAGTCCACCCCACTGTATTGTGCAGGACTGCTGTACAGTTGTGGCTGACTAAAATAGGAAAGGATGGCTCTGAACTGTTGGGTGTTGTGCATTGTTTTTCAGATAGTGGTGACTTTAGCAATTTCTAGAACATCTTTCTTGGTTGACCTAACAGATAAACATCTAAATGCTTTGAATTCATGTCACAATCTTGCTATCTTTGATTTTATTTTTTTTTTCTTTGGAAATACACAATGTGTAGGGATATCTTAATTTTTATGCCTGGAAAGACTTCAGTGTTCAAAAGGAAAGACTGTTAGCTAGAAAAGTCTGGCCAGTATCAGCAGGTATGCTGCTATGTTTCATAAAATAGTAAGCATTGTAGCAGTGGTGTTGGTATAAATAACATTTGTTCTTTCAAATTAAAATATGAGACTTTTGTACAGTACAGAAATGCAGAAATAAGTTCCATGCCACTGAAATAAGTCAAAGACTGAGCAAGTTCAGGTCATGAAAGAATGTTTTTTCCAGTTTCATGTATCTGGCATCTAACACTTGCTACAGCAGGCTCCATTATTCATGCAAAGTCAGAAGAGCTTCTAAGTTCGATTAGTGGCTTCTTTTGGTGGTGTGTTTTTTGTAGTTTTTTTTTTTTTTTTTGGGGTGTGTGTGTGTCCACTTTCCTGTTCTCTTCTACCCCAGACTTAATGGGAAACTGAACCAATGTAAACCAGAATCAACATACAGCTAGGTGATTGATAATGAGTATAATGGCTTTTACTTAGATTCTGGAAGGAAAAGATGTTGAAGACAGCATGAAAGAGGAAAGTTGGGAAGAAAGAATTTCC
>JASSUY010027985.1:9624-48974 GCA_032466535.1 Forpus xanthops | reverse complement strand
GGTGAGGCACTGGAATGGGTTGCTCAGGGAAGCTGTGAATGCTCCATTGCTGGCGGTGTTCAAGGCCGGGTTGGACAGAGCCTTGGGTGACATGGTTTAGTGGGAGCTGTCCCTGCCCCTGGCAGGGGAGTTGTAACTAGATGATCTTAAGGTCCTTTCCAACCCTAACTGTTCTATGATTCTATGAAGTGAAGATAAGAAGGGACAGTCATATTTCCTTATCTAGAGCTCTCTGCTTTATAACACTTCAGCATTACAGCACAGAAGGGTCATACTCCCAGAGAGTATGTCCCCATGAAATCCATGAACAGGTTTCTAAACACTCAATGGCCTCCTGAGAAGATAGTAACTGTGATTCACACCTTCAAAAAAGGACTCCTACCCAACAGAAACAGAGACATACATAGAAAAGCCACAAGAGTTCATCCAGCTCCCTCTCCACTCAGTGGGGTTTCCCATGAGGTATAAATACTCCAAGCTTGTTTTGATCTTGGATACCATCAACATCCTGATTGCCCTTCCAGGCTCTAGTGTAGGCCAGAGTTTGGCCATAAGATTCACCAAAGTGAATACAATGGCAAGCCAAAAAGTCCTGCAGAGCCTGTTGCTGAGTGAAATAATTAGGTAAAAGGAGCAATAACCATGGAGCACATGAATCCACACAAGTCTCAGCAGGAAGCTACATGAGCTTCCTCCTCTTTGGATTTTGAAACAGTACCTATTTGCATGGCTGTTTGACACTGTGCTTAATATATTGTTAATATAGTGTTAATATATTCTTTCATTATAACTGTTCTTCATAAAAAAACAACCATTCAGTGTATTCCTCAGCTTCTCTGACTTCTGCTAAATTTGGGGTTGGGATGCAATCTAGTATTAGTACTTAATTAGTACTAATTAATACTTAATTAGCTGGGCAAATGCTGCAAGTTTAAAATTAGATGGCAGAAAAGCTGTGTTTGTGAAGTCAAGATCAGACTTAAAAGGTGAGGAAGACTGAGGTTGTATTCAAACCTTCTTGAAGATTATTATTCTATGCAAGTAATTTCGTTTCCTTGCAACAATAGATACATAATTAGAATTGCCTCTTATGCTGAAAACCACAAGGTTTGTTGCTCATGCAGTGTGTCCTGCTCTCACAGCACGTATATTAGATATATGGGATGGGTGGCATGGATTTTTCTTGATCCATAAGGAAAAAGAAGTGCCTTCAGGGGGCAGTGCAGGTTCTGGGCGGACTCTCTGTGACCCACTGAAGAACCTCTCCTGTCCAGGGAGGTGGCCGGTGCTGCAGATGGCTACACAGATGTCTCACATCACTCAATAAAAGGAACTGAGCATCCTCATTTTGATATATAGAAGATTAAAGCTTAGTGAAAGAAATCCTGCTGTTAAGGCGACTGTGTGCATCTCTTGGACTTCTGATACCCTGTATGCTGTGACCCTGTGGCTCTTGGTCATGTCGAAGGGGACTGCATCTTGTGTTCCATTCCCTCGAATTCAGTCAATAACTCTCCTGTGGGTCCTAAGCATCAAGAGATGTAGAAGAAAGCACATTGTGGTCTGCACTTGGAACAATTTTAATGGACAAGGTGGTGAAATTCCCAAATAGAAGAATGCTGAACTGACTCCATCAAATGACCAAATAAAATGACACTGCAAATAAAACCACTGCAGACTCCCAGCAAGGCTGAAAGAGCCTTGAGCTTGTGGCAATCATGCAGTGAGGTTTTCATGTGTCCCCACTGGATGCTATTGCAGAGATACTGTTTCTCCACCTGACACCCGCAGTAACTTGGGCTTTCTTTAACACCCTGAGGAGAAAAAGGGCTCTAACCTGAGAGTAAACTGCCCATGGAGAGGAACTCCATGCTGCCGGGAACAACCAAATCACTTGGTAAACACCAATCATATACAAAGGGCATGGACAAGAACCCACCTTTGGCAGCTCCCAAAACACGATGCTCTGCCAGTTGAAATCCCCTGGCAGATATCGTATCCTCTGAGGACAGATCAGCCAGAGAACATCATATTTCTATTAATGCACCCAGTACTTTGTGTATATCTGACTGCTAATTCTACAGTAGACATTGTCATATTAGCAGATCCTGAGTTGTTTTACCCCAAACTTTGCACAGAATGTCAGCTTCCTCAGAACATCTATGGTGAACAGCTTCTGAAATCCAGGACTGAAATTCTTATCAAAACTGAAACAAGACTGACATTAGCTAGACATAGAAAACATAGATTCAGTTCCCATTCTGCCCAAAATCATTCCTCCTTGACCCAGCTGAGGTTCCTTTATTTTTCCAGTGCTACGTGAGTTACTGCTACAAAATACTGGGTTAAGGCTGCCCTTTATCCTTGGACATCCTACAAGAAGATCGAAAGTATATGGCAGCAGTAAGAGAAACTGAAAGCATGTTTCAGAAGAAAGGGGATTAATGGTTAAGGCGGTGACCTAACCCCAGGTCTCCCTGTGCTTCAGCCACTGCACCAATGACCATTGCAAAATTTCTCATTTGTGTAGGTCTCGATGACTGGAAAAACAAATTTCCTATCAGTTTTGCTTCAGATCACACTCCCAGCTCACTGATTTACCCATAGATGTTGCCAAGTCATCAGAAGATTGAAATGAAGTTCTGTGTAAGGCACTGCATTGTCTTTACAGATCCTGAGCAAATTCACTCTAAATCTTGGCTACATTAGACTGTCCCTGGGAACCCTTCCCAGGAAAAAGCTGGCTGAGAAGCAAGTAGAGGTGAATCCCAGATCTGAAAGCTCTGCTTCAAGGCCATCTAGTTCCCATAATAGTGTGTTTGCAGGAAAATGTTCTCACTGCATTGTGCATGATTGTTGTAAAGACATTCAGATACATGCCCTCCACATGCACAAACTGTGCTGTCCAGCTGCTCTGACTGATCCTCCATCACTGCAAAGGTTCTAAGCCAGCCTCATTTCGTGCAGGTAAGCTGCTTTCAACTTGCCTGTGTTTCAGGTGAAAAAGGTTAGATCTTGTTTGTAATATCCGAGCAGGAGGAGGAAGAAGGAAAGCAAAAGATAAAGGGGAAATCTCTGCTATTTGATCTGCTGAAACGAAAATGTCTAAAAGCTCTTCCTTGAAGTGCGCAAGGATGAAAGGAACAGGAGCACAATTTGGCATGCTTGTTTGCTTGCATTTTAAAATGAAACTGCAAAGAACAGTGTAAAAAGAAAAGTCCTTTTCCTTCTCTTATCTGAGGACAGAATGAAGACAGCAGAGTTCATATTTACCTCTCATTTAGATGCAGTAAATATGTCCTGTGAATACATTTTTAGAAACTGTTTTCCATAGAACCACAGGTTCAGGTTGGAAAGGACCTTAAAGCTCATTCAGTCCCAACCACTGCCACAGGCAGGGACACCTTCCACTAGAGCAGCTTGCTCCAAGCCGCATCCAACCTGACCCTCAATGCTCCCAGGGATGGGGCAGCCACAGCTTCTCTGGGCACCCTGTGCCAGTGCCTCAGCACCCTCACAGGGAGGAGCTTCTGCCTAAGAACTCATCTCAATCTCCCCTCTGGCAGGTTAAAGCCATTCCGCCTTGTTCTTCACTACATGTCCTTGTAGAAAGCAGAGGGGTTGAATCCCTTCCCTTGACCTCCTGGTCATGTTGCTCCTGATGCAGTCCAGGACACGTCTGGCTTTTGGGCTGCCAAGTCACTTTGAGCTTTTCATCACCCAACGCCCCCAACTCTTTCTCTTACGGAATCCGCTTTTCTATTAACTATTCTGCTCAATTTGTGCTTTTTTTTTTAAAGAACTCATGTAGCTTGTAGGGACAAATGAAGAGGAGTGATTCATGACTCACTGTGAAGATCTCAGTTTTCATAAAGCCTCATCAGTCAGTCATTTCACAGGTTTTTAAGCCCAGATGAATACATTGGCACAATTATGGCCTATCTAGAAATGCACTGGGAGCAGACATGGGGATATACAACCAGGTTTTGCTCAGGTTGGTAGCAGACAGAGACAGTCAGACATCTACAAGTTGTGCAAATCCTTTATTTGTCTTTGACTCCAAACCAATGGAGCTTTCCTTCACCCTTACTTCTCCACTGTCCCTCCTTTTCCACCAGTATAGCTTATTGGCTTATAGGACAAATTTAATCAGGCATTGGAGTTTTACTAGGTCATTCACAGAGTCATTTGAAGGAAAACACTGTTTTTCAACAACAGAACAAGTTCTACTGTTAATATCTAAAAGGCAAGGCCAAGCTGGAAACACCAGAGGAAAAAAGCACAAAAGGTGCGTTCAGCTCCCAGGGAACTCAGAGTCACATTTCAGGCTGTACAGGATCCTTGAATTTCTCCTTCAGTGACAATAACACAGCCACACTGATGCATAAATAGATGTTCTGCAATACATGTTATCCATGCAAATGCATTTTCTGTGTAGGGATATACATGAAAAATATTCTTGTGGGAAATACAGACTTCTCCACCTAAAGACAGCATTCTGGACCACAGAGGCATTTGCTTGGTCGTGCTAAATGACTTACCACTGAAATAAATCTCTAAATAAAAAAAATCCAGTTTCTTTTCCCATTGTCCACTGAAGGGGGAAAACCAAAACCAGAACCAAGCAACCAAAAAAGCCAAATGGAACAGCAAACAAAAAAACCCAAACATGTGAAAGGAACTGAAAAGAAACAGAAAAGACAGCAACTCCTGCTCTACATACTCCTACCTAACCACCAGCTGGAGGCTGAAGGACACTTTTCCAAGTATTTTTGCAGATTCCCAGTTTACAGCGAGGTCACAGAAATGGCTTTTGTGGAGCTATCATGAGCTCCAGCAGCCCTAGGGGATCTGGGCCCCTGAGTTAAGTGTAAGGTTTCTTCAGGAGGAATGACAACCTGTGAAAGAAGTGATGACATGCCACAGATTGCAGCCGTGCTCCCTTCCCACACAGGGATGGGCAGAGCTCAGTGGAAATGCAGGATCTGGGGAGGTGCAGGCAGGAGAAAGCCTGCAATTTCCCACAACTTCTGAAACACATCTTTTCTTTCCTTTTTCTTCTTTCTCTAAAATAACCTCCCAAACCTAGAGATACTTAAGCAATAACTCATGTACTAAATCGTTTCCTTTTCCTATTCACCTTGCTTGTAAAGTGTTAAATTGCATCTGAGAAATGTTCCTTTATTATTTGAACTGGTTTGTACACAGGTGTAAATGTCCTCTTTTTCTGGAGGAAAACACAGACAAAAAGAGCATTTAGAAAAGTGTCAGCTTGCAGAACACGAAGTGCCCTAGCTGAGGAAAATTGCAAAGTAGTCATTAAAAAGAAAAAGAACAAGGAAGCCAGAGATTGTTGCAGAATCCTGTTACAAGAAGTGCATCGCTCAGTTGAGACCAATTGTTTTCTCAAGACTTTTCTGGTATTGCAATAAAGGAGCTTTTAGAGGTAGGTGCACATTTTAGTTATTAGATAAATAAATGGAAGGCAACCACCCTGCACTGCGTGATTGAAAGGCTGATGCAATTTGGGGGGGAGGCAGTAATTATGCTGTATTATTTCAGAGAAGGTGTAATATGAAAAACGGAGGCTGAATCTGACAATGGCTGATTTTGCAGTCACTTAGCCCCTATTCTTTAGTAAGGAATGAGGTTCAGCAGGGGCAGTGATGAGAAGGGAAGCAGAAGGATACGCCAGTGTACAAAGCCCATTAGGCAAATACTACTACTGCAGTTCAGCTTCCTGTTTAGGGAAGCTGGTGAAGCAGCTACATGCATCAGTTCTTTTCAGTCAACAACTATAGAAGTTGTGGGTGTCTGGCCAAGCAGGGTTTGTAATTTATCAGCTCAGTGATACTTTAGTCAATTCTTGTGAGTGTACGTAGACACTTACTCCTTTAGTCACTGCAAACACACTGAGAAGTTTACGAGAGAGACAAGAGCACTCATCAGTAGGAATATCATCACCAAAACAACCTTTGTAACAGATAAATATTCTGACAATGTCACTTCATAAGACAAAAGGGGCCTAGATTTCCCTCCTGCCTAGGCTCTCAGGACACTGGAAGGGTTATTCCTATATAAATTATCACAGCTTCACTTAAGTCAAAGGAAGTAGGTCACTCTTCAACAGTCAAAGACCTGCCCTCCAATGTTTAGCACTTGGGAAGAGTAACTAAAAACATTTCACTTCAAGCGTGCTGCAGCTCCATTTCCTCAAGTACGTAGACAGCAATACAATAGCATTAGAGGGAATTTCACTCTAAACTGGAGCTGTGATTTGCACAAGCAAAGCTCCCATAAGTGGGAATGAGAGCAGCTATCTTTTAATCTGCTCTACACCATCCAGTGGCAAGAAATGGGCTGAGGGTGCTGTCACTTCTTGGTCTGTTGTATTGAATTTTCTGCAACAGGTACAGTTACTGCACGAAAGAATGAGGAAAGGTTCTAGCTGGCAGGAGCTTGTGCTGGTATAGAGCTATCAGTGCTAATGGGAGTTCTTATAGGAAGTTCTTGGAAACAAAAGCTATTGAAGTCTTCAGGCAAAAACTGCATTTCTCCTGTTTCTCAAATATGTTGCATTTGATGCCAACCTTGGCAGCTCCACCTCATTATAGCTGCTAACCGATGACAACACCACAATTTGAAAATCAAATGCAGTGCATCCTAGTCCTATGGAAACAACTTTTCCTCCACCTTTAGCTCCTTAACAAAACTGACTGAAAGAATCAACTATGTTCCGTAAAGCAAGAATGGATTGATGGTCTCCCTTATCCTATGTCACTCTCTTTTCTCCAAAACATATTTCTCTAAACAAAGATGATCAGCTCATCAAAGATGAGAATGCATGTAAAGCCATACTGGCTTTCCAAATGCTACATTCCAGCTCTACATTTCTGCTCATCTTAAGGCCAAGAAGGTGAGGGTTAGACATGAAATAACAGTGTGGGCTATAAAATGATCCTGAAAGACGGCATGGGTAGTTGTTCTTTTTACAATTGAGCTCTTGTGATAAAATCAAGCGGGAAGCTCACAAGATTTGCTCATTGAGAGTTGAGATTCTGATTTTCTCCCTGGATGCTTTTCTCCACAGATGCACTTATCCCCAGGCTCTGTCAAAGGCCAAGTCTGCCCACACCTTGCATTTGTGTCCTCTTTGTGTCTTAACCTCTTAGTATCTTTTTGTGACTCTTTGGGTCCTAGCAGCCCTTTATTTGAGCTAAAGAGAGGCCTATTCAGTACCATTCTCATGCAACTGCCCTGAACAAATGGTTCTCTGTGCACCATGTTTGCAGCACTTGTTTACTTAATTATGGATGCTTTAATGAGTGTATGCCATCAGTGGTGCTGCTCTCAGGTAGCTATCCAGGACAAGGTTGTTACCTATATAGCCTGAAAGCTCCTATCTGGAACCATTTACTCATTTAGTAAGATTGTAATTCTGATGTCCACTAAACACCAGGTTATAGACTAGTGCACCCATTACACGTCAAACCTTCCAAAGATTGCTGCCCAGAGGACTTGGTATACCTGGTAAATCCCATGAGAGCTTTTGATGCAGGATTATGAAATACTTGTATCAGCTCTAGCCTTTCTTTATGAATGACTAATGCATGGCTGATGTCAGATGGTTAAGGCCTCAGCTTCCTGGAGATGAGGCAGGAGGAGCAAGGGGAGGATAGCAAGAGCTCTCAGACTGACAAGCAGACACTGTTGATGTCGGCACAAACTCCAGAAGGGCTCCAGCCTCCTCTGAGTATTTCAAACATCATGGTGGTCAGCTCCTCATCAGGAAACATATGGACAGGGGTGGTGGGTACAGGGAATCTGGCACAAACTCAAGTAACATCCTATGAATGCTAATGTTAGCTAACCTCACATGGCAGATTAACACTCAGCAGCACTCTTCCTAGTGTGAGATGATGGTCCCAGAAGCTCCTAACTATTTTTCTGATGTTTCTCCATTCTTGTACCCGGCAGGCTACATCTTGAGATCAGATGAAAGATGCTTTACTTTGTTTAATATAACTCTGAGACAAGGCAAACCAAGAAGAGAAGGTAAGGCAAGCTCTCTTGTTCCCAATAAATAACAGAGCTAGACTGGCATGAAGCATGGAAGTTACATGAGCTTTTTTCTTGCCAGAGTTGAGTTTAATTTCCATAAGGAAGCTGTAAAGAAATGTTTTGGGGAAGACGTAGGGGGATAAAGAATTTATAAAGTCATGTTTTCTGCTTCAGTTGATGGATGCCTCCCCACCAACCTCTTCTATGCTCCTCTTTGTGCCCAGCTCTCCCACTTTACTATGAACTCCTGTGCCAAGGTAACATTTCCTGTATACTGCAACATAGATAAGCATGAGTTTAACAAGATAGAGTATACAAACAGGTACATTTACTACTATTACTGGTCTTGCTGGCCAAAGGAGGGATATGCACCTCTCACCTGCAAGGGAGAGAGATTACCATTAGGTCAGGGAGAGACAAATAGACACCATGACATGCACAGCTGCAGCACTTGATCGTTTTAGTAGGTCTCAGTCTTGCCTAAAAGCACTTTCTGGCCTACATCTTACATCCCTGGGAGAGGTGAGCTGATGCCAACACAGCCAGCTCCAGAGAGCCACTGCAGACAAGCCTCCCCCTTTTTCTTTCCATGTAGGTAAACCCCAGTGGTAGATACAGCGCTGGCAGAAATGAACCGTGCCCTAAACACGACTTGACTGAGGATTAAGTTTGCTCTTCCCTGACTCACTTTTGTTGTCCTTAAATGCCTTCCTCTCTCCTCTCCCACATGAAGAGCATTTCCAGGAGAAACGATGGGATGTTTCCTCCTAGTCAGCTTCCAGGGCAGCTTGAATTTTCCATGCATTCCTTTGAGGAACAAAAGGAAAGGCCACCAGGAGCAGGTTTCCTTGCCTTTTTTACAAATAACTTCTGGCTTTTTAGTTTGAAAAGACCTTATCAGAGCGTTTGGGGACTGAAAAAATGGAAAGGCAGAGAACGCATCAGAGTCTTCATCAGATTAGTCCTGAAATGTCAGAACTGTATTATAAATAAAAAGAAATCATTTCTCCTTTCTTGGATGTGCAGATTTAAGAGACTGAATAAACATTTCAGCTTTTAATAAAACATCTCTTTTCTAGTCTCATGGTAACACAGAGAATTTGGAATCATAGCAAATGTCAAAGCAGTCAATTCCAAGGTTAGATCAGGTCACTCAGTGCCTTGCCTGTGTTTTGGAAACCTCCAGGAATGTACATCCCACAACCCACATGGGCAATTTATTCTGGTGCATCACAACTCCAGGAACTGAACAGCTTAACCCAAGACAATATAAAAGGTTCAGAAACCTGGAGGAAACTAAATAGTAATTGCAGAATAAATGGCTGTACAAAAGCCTCATGAATATAGGAGCCTTCATCAAAATATGGATGTAAATACAGAGATGACAAACCATTCCAAACCAGTTCAGTATTAGATTCTACTTTTATTCTGCCATTAATAGCTTCAAAAAGACAAATATCTGGTTACCTCACCAATTTATGTGCTTTAACAACTGGCTCTTTTACAACATTTCATTTTCTTTTCAGCCTGTCTCATCTTCACAGGTTTCAGCTGCCACCTTGCCATGGATGTCTTTGGAATACTCAAATGTACCCTCACTTCTGAAGAATCAGAGGAAGTAAGAAGGGTCCAGCTTTATTCTGAGAGTCCTTATCTATCTATCCATCATCACAGGGCTTCTGCAGAGGGTCCATTCCAAACATCAAGGCATCTGCTGAAAGGGTTTACTGGCTTGAGACACCTCTAGATAAGCTGCCATAGATCTCATCTTGCTGGCAGCCATTCCGTGCTGCAGTACCATGCTCCACAGTCTTATTATGCTCTTATTAATGGCTTTGTTCTTTCACTTCTCAAGATGACAGTTCATTTTCCCTCCTACAGGTTCCTGCCACTGCACAAGAGAATATTTACAGCCATCTATACCCTGTCCCCATGCATACTGCCAGACAACTAGGTCATGGGATATGTGCTCTCACTGAAGAGGGAGGTGTAGAAATGTAATTTGGGTTGAGGATGAGGTTGTCAGGGTGCACAGTCTCCTTGTGATCCCTGTAATTTACTCCCAACCTCTTCAGCTTATCAAAAACAGAGATCCTGCATTACAAGAGTTCAAAAGCTGTATCTAAAAAAAGCACACTGAAAGGGTCTGGCTGCTTTTACTCAACAGCCAGCTCTGGGATGGTGCAGCTGTAACCAGGTATAAGGGTAGGAGCTGTGAGAGCCATTGTTGGAGCCACACTCTTTGCTTAAGCCCTTGTCTTTGGTCCTTGCCTAGGCTAACTACAGATTAGCCTGTGTTTGGCCTCTTATCTTGCTGATCCTGACTTGGTTTCATGGCTTGACCAAGGATCTGCCTCTATGAACCTCTCTGGAAATGGCTGGCTGCCCATAGTGACTGCTACTGGACCCATGCCTCTCGATCAGGTCCTGAGGGACGGCAGCAGCACGCTGCCCATGCCTGCCCTCTTATTCACTCCTGGCTTGTATTCCCCTGGGAGCTGCTTTTCCCTGGCAGTTGACAACGGACTGTGTCTGTTGGAATGTACAATACAGAGAAGGGAGGGAACAGGGGAGAGGATCTCCCTTCCTCTTGTTATAAACCAGAGGAAGTTGATCCTGTGTTGGAACCTGTTGCTAATATTTTACTTCCTGTGCTTTTCCCTTAGGCTTCTCGATTCAAACCAAAAATTTCAACCATCTTTCTGGAAAGGAGCCAGTTGCTGCCTTTGGATTCACACTTCAGTCTGCCTGTCGCTCTGTTGTTGTCCTTCTAACCTGGTAATTGGGATGTGCTGGTTCTAATGCAAGGCAGCATTGGAAAACGCCTGTTCTGCTTGCAGCAGTGACAGGTGCTGGCATACAACATACTTCTCAGTTGTCAAGACACCTCAGCTCATATCCCAACCTCTCTGTTTCTGCAGATAGGAAGAATGAACTGATGCTTTCTGCAAATAGAACATTAATTTTGGTGACAGGGTAACAATAAAGCTACTAAATCTGTACTGGGATCCTTAACGTTACATACACTATTTAAATTACATGTCGTCTTTACAAACTGTAAACTAGATGAATGACTAGTCAAATGTTCACACATGTGTCTTGCAATTGAGACTTTATAGCCACAAAATGGCACTATTGAAGAAAAATGTGCTGGACAGTGATACCCTCAGCAGTGGGGCAATAGGGTAAGTTGCTGAATAGGAACTGTCTCTTCTGAAGTGCATTAATGCCAAGATCAAAATACAATTTCCTGAGCCACAATTGCACCTACAACAAAAGATGAACATTAGGAAATGTGCCTATGGATCCTACTTTTTTGCACCTTGGTATTTCTCTTGGTGCACTTGGAGGGCATTACATGATCGATTTATGGAGGCAATACAAAATTCTTTTCAATTGAGTGGATTTTCTGTCCATTCAGCAGCTGAGCCAAGTATTCCGGGAGAAGGCTTGCTTTAAAGAAAGAGAAGTCTCTTTCAAGCCTCCCATCTTAAGACATATGAAAGCAGTAAATGTAGTGAAAAGAATGACCTGCTCCAGCAAGCATGCCTTTGGTAACAAGGTCCTGAGTTCAAAGAGTTGGGGCAAGGCACGACCATGACCAGTGGTTGGCAGCTCCTTTTCACATCCTGCACCAGAACTGATTTCAAGATTCTTATGTGGATAACACATATTGCTCAGTTGAAAACACTTGGATCTGTCAGAGGGACTGGAGGGAATAACTTCTGTGACTAGAAGTTACTTGCAAATGATCTCTTCACTCTTCCCCTCCCTATCCTTCCTGGCTCCTTGCCTTTAGGTCAGATCCATGATGTGAAGTCCCCTCTAGTTTTCTGCCTTGCTATGCCACTCTTCTATGTGTCTACCATGCAAAAGCCACTGTCCTTTCCTGCACCTCCAAATCCCCTTTCCCATCGTGCACAGCATGTAGACTCACTGGGCAAGGACTGACTTAAACATACAGCACCACAGGCACTTGGTCTTATGAAGTATAGCCCTTGGCTGCACAAAGGCAAATCATTCCTATGGGAATCATTTGATGGTCCTTATTTTTGCTAGATTAAGAGATCCTTACACATTCTGTGTGCTGCCCCTTCTGAAAGAAAGGAAGCCATGAAAGTGAGTAATACTGTGAATTCACATGGACTCTGCATCTAAGACCTTGCTGGTTTGCTGCCTGTTTAAGCTTTGTCTCCATATTAAGCTGCACAGCGTCACATTCACCAGCCTTCCTGGAACATTTCAAAGGCTTCTTGCTTCCAGGCTCAGACTATGGCAGCATTCTTATTCCCAGCCAAGATTTTGGATCTCAGAACAAGGTGAAATTACTCAACCTGTATTAAAGTAACACCACAACAACAGGATCTACTTCTGCCAGTCTCAAAGACAGCTACTTGCTCACTTCCAGGAGAAAGCTTTGCTTAAATTGCTGGGGTTAATCACAAGCCCTCTTCAATTGCAGGTTGCAATTCCTTGCTAGGTCTGGCAGCTCACCCAGTAAAGCAGCAGCGATTTTTCATGACCACACAACTGCTATACTCATGTTGCCTGTAAAAGTATATTGCACTGGCTGGGACACAAGCCTACTCCTCTACAAGCATGTGTCACCTCAGAAGTGGTCTGCAGTGTGGTGGCCATGTGTGGCACACAGAGCTGAGGCTTGGCTGTGCAGCATATTAGGGATGGGTTCAGCCCAAGGGGAACACTTCCCTGCTGGTAAACCACAAGGAAGCTAAAACACCTCAGTAACAAAAACACACTTAAAAGCAGCAAGGTCTATCTTGCTGTTGTTCCACTAAAACAATGCAGGCTCTGCACAGAACAGCCACGAGCATCCAACTGGGTTGGACAAAAGATCTCCTTGCTTTTTCTTTTTATCTTCCTTCTTTTCCCCCTTACATGCAGCTGTTTCACTATAACAAACTCTGCACAGCTTGTGCCTTTCAAAGCACTCAGCTCAGCCCAGGCTCCTGCTTGCGTGGCATTTCTCAGCCCTCCCTCCTCTGCCAGCTGCTCCCTGTACACAGACTAACACATTCCCTAGCATTGCAGAATGAATTGGGCTGTTACTTACGTGATCATCATGTTACAAGCATTTGCAATGGGACTGCTGGCACCTCAGCTGTTGCTGGCTTAAAATAAGCAGCGTTGCTAGGTCTGATGGTTCTGCATCTTGCTATGACAGTAGCATATTAAAGAAAAGGTCCCAACAAGGTTTTGATTCTGCTCTCAGCAAAACACTGCAGAAGAGCTAAACTTAGACATCACTTAATCACAGCTTTATAGACCTCTTAAAGCACCATGAAAGAAATACTTTCCATAGTCAAGGTAGCGTATTTTATTATGCTCATCCGACAGCATAACCTTAGCTTAACTCTAGGTTAATGGAACTTATAGCAGCACTAAAGGAATGGAAATTGCCAATGAGCAAAAAGAATCCTAAATCTACATTTTTCAGAAGCCAGTGAAAGTTGTACAACCTCAGATTTGACCTCAGGAGCAGAGCCGCAAAAGCAAAAGCCAGCTGAACTGTACGCTTCTCTGGAGAGCCCAGAATTATGCTGAGTACAGCGGGTGTTCCTGGGCATGGACTTGTCTTTCACTCTAATAAAGAGTTTGTACCGAAATGTGCATTTTCAGCTTTGCAAAAGTAACCCACAGTGGTGGTCAGCAAATGCCTACCAAACATGGTGAAGAGTTCAAGTTCAGAGCTTAAAGTAAAAACATTCACTCCTTCCCTGAAATACCACAGAAAGACTTTTCTTAAGAAATGCTTTAATGGGCACTTTTTAAATGAGCAAAGTTCATGGGAGCCATAAATTGTTGTTGCAGCACACTAGTTGTTTGGAGAAACCTGCTTGTTCACGTCTAGGCCACATGGTGACCCAAAAGCTTTTGTAGTTGTAGGCATGAAGCTACATGGCTTCGTATCCTTTCTGTGCCTCTTTCGCCCCTGCAAAGCATGTATCTACTCAGGCACAACAGCTTGAATGCCCAAAGCTAGTGAATTTCGAGAAGCAAAGCAGAGGCTCGCGGCACAAGAAAGCATTCCCTACCTTCATGCTAAGTCCTGGCTCAATACTGAGATGCTGAAGCACCCCCATGATGACTTTCCCGACTATTCCAGCCCACAGCCTTTTACTTTCCATGCCGTAATATCCCAGTTCTTCCCTAGCCCACCTCAGAGATCCAAGACTCCAGAGCTCTCAGCAGTCCCCTCCTCCAGTCCCACATAATCCTCCCCTTTGGCACTAAAAACACCAGCCTCAGCTCAGCTTCATAGCTGCATCCTCCTCTTAGGAGCAGAATGGTCACAGCCTGCTTTATGTTGGGCCATAAGCACAGTTTGTGTAAGGGGGCTTGAATTCTAACATACTTGGCTTGCAGCTAACATCTCCAGTCCTGTAGCTTGCTGGAAATGAGTATCCCTTGGCTCTCCCCTACCATGACATTTACTGAGCACAGCAGGAAAGCATGGCAGACCTCTGAGTTCAGCTACGCTCATCAGACTGTGCAGGCGGTGCAAGAAGACAGGCTTGACTGCAGATTCCTGCAGAAGATGGGAAGGAAGGGAGGAAAGCAAGGAGGGACAAGACAACCTGCCCAGTTCCTAGGCAGTGGTGCAAACTAGTCCCACCTTTTTGTCTACCTGATTGTAAGTACCGTGGAGCAGAAAAGGAATCCAGCTCTGACCTGATGGGTGCTGTGTTAAGGTCTATCATGCTGCTTATGTAAGCAAAAGCCCTTTACAAGCCTGCAGGAATCCTCCTTTCTAAGTCATATTAGTATCTTTGTTCTTCCCGTCAGTGCAACCCTATTCACCCAGACTAACTATGAACCTCCTTGGGTGTGTTTTCTTCATAGTGGGTAAATACGAGCAATCCAAGTCCCGGGATACATTATGAGCTCAGTAATCAGTAAGCACTGCTTGGCTGAGCAGAGAATGGGGCTATTGCAGCCACCTGGCTTCCTGGCAGGCAGTGCTTTCCTACAGCGCTCCCAGTGAGAACACAGGCTGGACACCGTACCGCTGGAATCAATGGGAACTAAGCTCTCCCAGCAAGCAGATCAGGGCTTGGGGATCACAAAGCACTTCCATTTCCACAAAATATACAGAAAGAGGTAAAGGGAAATGTTTGCAAGAGTATGATCATTCCTGTGGCTTGGCAGCATCTGTGAGCAGAAGCCAAACCAAAGCCATAAAGAACAGAAGTTCCTGACCTATTTTCTCCCGTTGTTTTTCATTTTGTCTGAATTGTTTTCCAGACAGTGGGAATCAGCTTTACTTTTTTCCTGTACATGAGCAGCATAAAATTTGGAAGGATGATGCTTGCCACCCAGCTGAGTTCATGCATCAGGAGGAGGAAGGTCATTGGTTATGTTCACCTTCACATTATGGAAGGTCAACCAAAATCAGTGCTCTGTTGTGCTAGCGGTAAGAAACAAACTGAGTGCAGAGTTTACAACCGATACATGAGAGAGAGTGCATTTACCATTTTATAGACTAGAAACAGAGACATAAAGAGCCTATTTAAAGCATATTTAAGCTCCAGGAAAGACTCTCCTTGACTTCCTTGGGTTTTGTATCATGCTTAGGGAAATTAAGCAAGTTGCCAAAACACACAGTGAGTCTGTAGGAAAGCCAGAGCCCAAAAACTAGATCTGCTGAGCTCCAGCATCCTTCCTCAAGCCAGCCCGCTGCTGGAGGTGCTGGAATGGCAATAACAATCTGCTCGAGTGTGAAATCCTAGCTGCCAACCTGGCACTGCTTTTATTTCTCTGACCTATTCCATTGCTCAGATACAGGCTTTTCTTAGAGCAAAAAAAGAATTACAGAGAAGAGTCATCATCATCACTGGACTGGCACAAACACATCCATGGCAATGCATTAGTCACAGTATAAAGGGAAAGAAACTAATTTTCAGGAATTGAGACATACATTTGAGTCACCAGGGTACTTAATTAGGGATCAAGGATGCAGCCTTATGGAGCTCAGGTACCCAGATTTCCAGGCTGTGAACTCTATGATGGTTTTACCTTCCTGAAGGCTGGATCCCAAGGACAGCTGCTTTTCTGCTTGACAACTACAAGGATATCTGGTCTTAAATGATCAGCAGCCATTCTGCCTGCTCTCTAGTGGCCCACATCCTCACCCACATGCAAGAGAGTAAGTTGATAGACATTGCCCAGACAACATATTAATTTCATTACAGCAATTTAGTCCTGAGATTTTCCTCCTCTTTCATCCATGAGTGAGTTTGGCACCATTTTTGTTTGTTAAACTTTGCATTCTAGCTAAGGGGCTTTCCCTAAATAAAAATAAGTACTGCTGAGGACAATGGATTATTTGGAGTCATTTCATGTATTGACAAAGTGCAGCAGTCTCAGCAGGGAAATGCAGCAGCAATTTAAGAGCAGTAACCGGGAGTGAGGGCAACTGCACCCAGTGAAAGCTCCAAAGAAAACTGTATATACATAGGCACAGAGGGATGTTTAATTTTGGCAAAGATATTACAGTCGGTTGTCAGAAAAGCATCACTACTGGTTTTCTGACTGAATATCCTTTAGTTTTGCACCAGATGAAAACATCTTCTAGAGAGAGGGTGAGGTGGGGAATCTAATTGAGGCAGCAAATTTGAAACTAGTATATTCTTAGGGTTTTATCTAAAGATATTCTTGCTCTGAAGAGCTATTTTTATGCCTTTGTTTTCATTTGAAAGAGAACACATTATTCCAACTGTCCTATGGCTAGCAAAGATGATCACGAAAAAGAAAATAAATGTGCATTTCCTTCTCCTTTTAGCCCAGGAATTTGCATGCTATAATAATGGATGTAAATTTAAACAGATTTTAACAAAGCTGAAAGCCCAGACATCTGCTGAATGTGGTGGTATCTCCCACACACCAATTTGCCTTGTATAGAGGATGCAAGAGATCAACAGGAGCACTTGAGAAAGGGCATGTGTTTGCCAAGAGTGTGTTGAGATTCGAAACAAGCATATGCTTCAGAATCCCAGCCCTGCTTCTTCTTTACAGGTCTTTCATCTTGGTTTTATAAAGATCTGGGCCACATTGTCACTTTCAGCTGCTGCTCAAGCCAAGCTCTGGGTACATCGGTGCTTTAATTTCAACGTGGCTGCCCGGTGGAGTCATATTAAGCCAGTTTTACAATCACTCATTTGTATGGTGTGCATCATGTACGTGTCCAATGCTCTATGACAAGTTTTACTCTAGCATTTCATATTTTTGGCTCTGTGTCCAACAGGAATTTATGGGGGGGGTGGGGTGGGGAGGATGTTGAGCTGCCTTTTACGGGAGAAAACATCTGGAATGTCTGGAGCTTTTTCTTGGAGCACATGATAAGTAAGTCAAGAGCTTATGGGTCAGGACTAAAGGGCAGAGCAGCAAGGGTGAAATGTGTGGGTGTTTGCTACAGAACACCTCATCAAGAGGTTGAAGATGAGGACATTTACAGACAGCTGGAAGAAGCCAATCACAGACCCTACTTCTCATGGGGGTTTTCAGCCACCCTGACATCTGTTGGAGGAACACCATAGCCAGGAACAAACAATCCTGAAGAGCACTGATGATAACTTTCTGACTCAGGTGATGGAGGAGCCAATGAACAAAGGCGTGCTGCTGGACATGGCACTAACAAGCTAGGAATGACAAGCTGGTGATGTAAAAGTAGGTGGCAGCCTGAGCTACAGTGACCATGGGATCATGGAGTTCAGCATCACGTGAGGAGGAAGCTGAGCAACAAGTAAGATCACAACCCTGGACTTCAGGAAAGCTAAGCCTAGCCTCTTCAGGGACCTTCTTGGAAGAATTCTTGGAAATGATCCTTAGAGGGAAAAGGGGTCCAAAAGAGATGGCTAATATTCAAGAATCACTTCCTCTAAGCCTGAGAAAAGTGCATTCCCCATGGGCAAGGAATCAAACAAAGGAAGAAGGAGACCTGGATGATTGAACAAGAAACACCAGTCAAAACTCAGACACAAGCAGGAGGTAGAAGCAGGAACAGGCAGCTTGAATGAATACAGGGATGTTACCAGAGCATACAGAAACACAACAAGGAAAGCCAGAATTATACCTGGCTAAGGATGTGAAGGACAAGAAGGGCTTCTTCAAATACATCAAATAATAAAAGGAAAGTTAAAGAAAACGTGAGTCCTCATACTGTGATTCTGTATGTAATGAACAGCAAATATTATTAACCAGTACAATGCTCCTACACAAAAGAGCATCTTATCCTCACCAGGGCACATCTGCTGTCCACCATGCCCTACAACCATACAGAACAGTTAGGAATGGCTTGGCAGAGATTCACAGAGCAGTAATGGGAATGATTCATTTTCTTCTCCGAGAGAAAGAGAAAAACATGAATTTCCTTTAGAAAGGGAATGAGCAGCAGGTTAATCAGAGTCCTGAGAGAGCTAGGAAATAGAGAGCAGATACTTGTCTGGAACAAGTTAAAAAAAGAAATGAGTGAAATACTAAGTGTCAAACTCAGGAGGAGACTGTCCTCTCCCAGATGACAGCAGCTCTGTGGGAGTCTCAAACTCAGGATGTCCAAGGCTTTGAACTTAGAAGAACAGACTCAATATTTTAATGAAGCCTGAATATTCAGTACTAAAGAGATTACTTTTTATACCAATATTAAAACTTGTTTACAAGATGCAAACAGACCTCAGTTGTTAAAATGGAGGTTGAGGAGTTCGTGCAGTTGGTTTAGACTCACACTTTCAGTGAGAGAGCCTCAGGCATTTCTTTTTTTCATAAGGATAAGATGAAACTGAAGCAGCCTCAGGAGTTACCAGATTCGGCCAAACCCATTTCTGGCAAAACCAAGCAAGAGGTAGATGAGGTGGTAAGGCATGAAACTGCCAAGCAGAATCGAGGCTTCAACACCACAGTTACACGGTTGTTTGGTGTCAGCACATGACCTCTTTTTCAGGAGAGAGTAATGTTTGCCTTATCCCTTCCTAATACTCCCTTGGGAAGCTGGTCATCAGTATCACTGAGAGCACAGCTGGACAGAAGTGTTTCTAGCCACCCAGACCATAAAAAGTGATTTGCCTAACCTGCCTCCGTGCTCACACGTTGTGATTCCATAAAGTTAATGCACCTTAATTATCTCAGGACTCCTAGACCTTGAGAAATACATTGTTTCTTTCCCATGGCTGAGAAGTCTTTATTCCATAACTAAGCAAGAGAAGCACTGTAAAAAGTGGAATTCTCAAGTCTACCTCACATTTATCTATGGCCCTGCTTATGTCTCAAACGAGAACTCTGCAGATAGAGAATATTGTGCTCCTTCAAAAGCATGCCAAGCCAGTTTCTCATCCCTACTCACTATATTCAACATGACTGAGCATGGCAGAATAACGGTGCTCAATTCCTCTTGGCTTTCCCATTTTCTCCTTGAACAAACAGAATTGCATGTGTTTTAACAGGGCAGAGGAAAGCCAAACCACCATGAGCGCAGGTCTTGCTATAGGTCAGAGAAAGGTACATTAGAAGGTAGAGACAAATGCTGTTCTGCACAGCCACTGCACACACAGAGATGGGTCAGTTAGGAGGGCATAATACATCCCTTCCAAGCTCAACCACCCCTGTGCCCTTTGAAATCCACCTTGACAGTAAAAAGTTTGACAGGAAGCTTCATTACTCACTGAATACTCCTGCAAAAGGCTGGAACTCTTCCTCTTGACTTTCAAGCAAGCTACTTTCAAAGTATCAAACTTCTAAAGAGCTGATGAAGCACAACTTGAATGATTCATACCTTCCAGTTCTGCAGGTTGGATCAAGGCCTCAGAATGAACCTGCCGCCAGTCCTCTTCCATTCCCCTCCTGCTATGTCACAGCTGGATAATCAACAGAAACTGGAGCTCGATGCAGAAATGGGATTATGACGGTAGAAGAAATCAATCTACATGAAATTTGAGAAGGAAAGTGTATTCCCAGAGATAAGAGCAAGGAGCCTTCTCAGGGAAAAGAGTGACTTACTTAAGGTGCATAAATTACAAGCAGAGCAGTAAGGAGACAGTGCAGAGTCACTCTGGGCAGCACTGGGAACTGAGATCACCTTTGCTTCTGGAGCAGAACGGCAGTATCAGGCACTCTCAGGGCATGAACATGTGAGCCCCACTCAAATCTCCTGCCATCCTTCTGCATCCACCAGATCCCATGTGCCAAGCACAGCCCAGGAGGCGAAGCTCTCCAGCGCAACCATTTATCTGCTAACAGGGGGTTGAATGGGAGGGACAGAGTTAAATGCTTTTCCCATGCACACAGCCCTGAGCTCTGGCTTTCCTCCAGGCTTTGTCAGGAATCACTCTGTGCTCTTTCCCTGTGCTCCTCTCATCCTTTTGCTGAGATTGTTCCAGGCTGAGGACATGTGTTTTCTCTTGTGCAGATACACCTGGCAGCTTCGCGTCGAGAAGACGGGAGAACTTCAATTGGCAGCCCTTGTTTGCTTGTTCCCTCTGAGTGATCTCATGTAGCTCAGCTTCACTGAGAGAGAACAGTATTACGGATTCTCTAATTCAGTTTCTGAACTAGGGGAAACCAAAGACATTTCAGTATGTAGAATTAAGACAGATAATATAGGAGAGAATGAAGCAATGAGAATGCCTCAGAGCTGACGAAGGAGGTAGAGATCTTGAGGAGTCAGGAAAGAATTAGACAAGACGTCAAAATCAGTTGACTCCCCAAGGAAGCTACTGTGTCTTTGGACATACCAATGTCTCATTTAAGACAACTGTAGTGGTCATCCTGGCTCAAAACAGGTCAAGAGTTCAGAGAACAGTAAAAGACCTAGGAAAAAAAAAAAAAAAAAAGTAAAATAAAAAGAGCAGGATCACGGTTCAAAAAGACACACAAATAATTTCATTGTAAATACTTTTATTTAATGCTGGGTGGGTGCCAGATTATTCGTAAAATTAAGAAGTTCTGCTGAGTGTTAGCCACAAAAGAAAACAGTCCGGGAAGTCAAAGGTGGGAACGCTAAAGGATGCGAAAGGAACCCAGAGTCTCTGTCTCCATATTCCATCCCAAATGAGTTTAAGCACAATCAACACTCACCAAGACAGAAGAAATCTTAAGATCTGAAAGCAGTCTTGACCTTTACATAAATAGAGAATACCAGAGGTATCAACTACAACAATAGTATTGTGCAAGGGTATTCAACTTTGTTCATCAGGTCTGTAACTAATTGTTAATCATTAAAGATAGGAAAGATGTAATGTGTGAGCGAGTTCTTCCACACCTGCTTCCGTTAAGTTCTCATACCTTGAAGCAGCTACTTTGGGTTTTAAATCACAATAGGAATCTAAACAAAGTCTGATCCAGCATACTTAGCCCAGGACAATCGTTAAGCAAATTATTCCCGACCAGCCCTCTGTGAGAAAGTCAGCCCTTCAGATTTGCTTATTTACATTGCACTCCATGTGCTTTCATTAATAAATTGTTCATTTCAACGCTGCAATCTAGTTTTCTTTTCAGAAAAGGGAAGTCTAAAATGGGATGTACAAAGGGCTTTCTACTTTGCTTGCCTTTTACTTTTAAGCAGTTATCATTCTGTGGAGGCTGCAAGTCATTTAGAAGAAGGCTGTCTTGAAAGCCCAGGACAGATGTCAGGCATGGCAAGGGAGAGGTGACTGATCTGCTCTGCAGAGCCTCCACGAGCACTGTTTATTTGCTGTGCACACCAGAGCTAGTTCTGTACTCCATCACCATGGCAGCTTATTGACATCCAAGCATCTTCACAGACACACTCATTGCATCTTCCCAGGACTGCAAATGAGAGGAACAGAGATGTGAGAAGACATCCTGAGGCTGCAACAGTGCATAAAGGAGCAGGTCTGAGGTGGGAATACATCCAAAGGGGTAGGAAAGTTATGTCAACATCTTTAGCAGACCTCAATAACCAACCTCAACTGCAGAAAGAAAACAAGTCCTGGACATGCTATGAGTACCCTAAAATGCAGAGAAATCAGTTTTATACTTCAATTGAAATAACAGTCACATCAGTCTTAACTGCTTCAGAGGAGACCGGTGCAAGGGCTAGCCATAATCTGACATCTGTCCCATCACATATGTGAGCACATCACCCATGGAGAGCAAAAGAGAGATTGTGGCCAGGGAAGGATTCAAGCACAGCATTTTCTGACCTTCCCTCTGCACATCTGCTATCAAGAGATGAAGGAGGAAGCGCTGAGCAGAGCCATGGAAAAGGATCAAGGAAGATCTGCCTGCACCTTTGCTTTTTTTGAGCAGAGACAGCCACAAAAGTTTCCTTTCCTAAAAGCACCAGACCTATATTATAGAGAAACATATTTCCCTGGTGACACAACAGCAGCCGTTTCAGTTGCAGAACTTGGCAGGAAAAAGCCGAAGAAATCCAGTTGCCCTAATTTTCAAAGCAAAAAGCCCTATTTTCTACCAGGCCCCAGCTTTATCCTATCAGTGGCCAAAGCCCAGAATTAAGAACACAAAAGCCATGGTAACACCTGAAAATGCTGCCACTTTTCCTCCCAGTCTGACATCTCCTGTGCTGTTGGATGTAGTGTGGACAGTTCAGAGCTCCTTCAAGAGCTATCACTGTATCACTGAGCCCCCTGCTAGGCCTGCTGAGTTGGTAGAGAGTACCACAGATGCAGAGAGGGTTAATCATGTATCCCAATAAAAGAGAAAGGGTAGCAGGTCCCAAGGTTGGATGCCAACACCATACCTGCTTTACACTGCTCCCCAGCAGAAGTAACATACCCAAATACTTTGGCCTCCAAGGTGAGCAAGCCACAGTTCAAGCCATCTGCTTAGAACAGGTTTTGAAACAACATTTTCATAAAATCATAGAATAGTTTGGGTTGAAAAGTAACTTAAGTTCCAACCCCCCTGCCATGGGCAGGAACAGCTCTCACTAAACCATCTCCCCCAAAGGCTCTGTCCAACCTGGCTTTGTACACTGCTAGGGATGGAGCATTCACAACTTCTTCGAGCACCCTGTGCCAGCGCCTCACCTCCCTAGGAGTAAAGAAATTTTTCCTTATATCTAACCTGAACTCTCCCTGTTTAAGTTTAAAACCATCACCCCCTGTCCTATCACTACAGTCCCCAATGAAGAGTCCCTCTCCAGCATCCTTGCTCACCCGCCTCATTTTCACCTGCTCTTAATCATAGGTGATTTCAGTGGATCATTTATCCGAGAGCAGGCACTATTTCCTAGCCAATTGGGCAAATTGGTCTGGGTTTGCTATTCACTGAATTTCCAGACAAAAAGCCCTTAGGGTAATGGAGGAATATGGGCAAGGAAAAGTGAATCAACCTTCCAGTCTTGCCTGTATCACACAGCTCACTGTGGCCACATCATTTTGATCTACCACCCTCCTGCCACCTTGGCATGAGTTTTGTATGGCCACTGACAGCATGTTGCATCTACACAGGTATTGCACCTATTGAGGAAAGACTAAGAAAGCAGCAGGGACTGTCTGTATGTCAGCAGGAAAACAATACATCGGTTACAGTGTCTGAAACCAAATTCACTGCTGGTTTAGCTCAAATGTTTCCCAAGCACATCTCATAACCTGAAGGAAAATAGAAGACCTCTAAATATTCCACACTGGATCTTAGGAGGTGGATCCAACATAGCTGTGTACGTAAATCATTCTGGTTTGACTGATGTTTACACTGCGTACAAAACAAAGAGCACGAAGGACTTCACTTGCTGTCTGGGGTACTCTTGGCTCTCTCACTGTGTACCACATACACCATCTGCAGCTCTGCATGCACTGCAAGCCACACCAGCTTGTCAGCACTACTTCTTGCTTAAGAAAGCCCAAATCTCAGCATCTTTTGTGCTGGTCCATGGAGGAGACCAACCTCAGGACCCCTCAATTGCTCACATGGCTAGCACAGAGATAAGCTCCACATGCTGCAACTGTACCACAGTCAGCTCTGAACAGAGTCCAGCTTGAGCACCACTCGCACCAACACACGCTTATCTGTTATTTGTCCTATTAAAGCAACTGCAAAGTAGACCTCCACTGGCAGCAGCACCCGTTTATGATGCTTAACAGATTTGCCTGCTTCCCACTTGAAAGCCACCAGTAATTATTTTGACTGTTCTTTTATTTATACCTTAATAAGCTTGCTCTTCCTTGTAAGGATAGCACTGTGGTGGTATCTTTTGTCTCAATACCCCATATACCCCCATGCACCACCTCGCTGGATTCCAGTCCACAGAAATGCAGTCTTCTCATCAGTCTCATGCTATTTCCTCCCTCAAACATGTCTTCTCTCCAAGTCCTTCCTATCCCCATTGAAATTCTCATGAAGGACAGACAAAGAGCTACCCCCATCTCCACAAACCACCACTGCTTCCTGGGGCTCCTGCCTCCTTCTGCGCAGCTGTACTGGGGCCAGAACCTGCAGGGTTTTCCACTGCCCCTTGTGCATCAGGAATCCCAGGGGACATACACAGACAGCCCCTGTGTTTTCATGGAGTTGCTTCTGCTAATCTTTCATTCCCCTGAATTCAGTTTTGCAGATTAGTGTACTTAATGAGGTACATTTGGTGCTGTCTTCCTGAATCTTTGTGGAATAAAGAAAGAATAAAGGCTTAAATCTCAACCATGGATTCCTGATTCAAATCTGAAACCAGAGCAGCAGCATGGATATAAAACACAAGCAATACTGAAGATTAGCTCACCATCTTACTCTGCTCTTTATTCCTCTTTGAAATGACTCAGCTCTGAAGTTTGATATCTTTGTGGTTGGCAAACACAAGCACTGCACCCCACTGATACCTCTTGTCTCACTATCGTTTCTGTATTAGCTCACATGACAATTAGAGGAACATAAACATTTTCAGGCTCAGCCGATGGCAGGAGATGTGAAGGCAGAAAATCTCCCCAAGCCTGTCTGAGGCAGAGGCTGCTCCTTGTGCAGCACGAGTCTTTACAAGATCCCTTCTCTTTTACGCTTAAAGTTTCCAAGGTCTGTGACCTGTTGAAAATAAGGTCAGCTGCCTTATTTTGTGTATGCCAATTGGATGTATGTATGTCAATTCCCTTCCACTCGCCTCCAGAGATTTCCCACCCTTATCCCACAGAAAACACTTAAGGCAAGCTTTCACATAGCCTGTTTGAATACAATCTGATGCTTTCAGCACTGCTCACTTTGCTCCTTGCTGTGTGGCATAGATAGCAGGCAGAAGGTGAGCTGAGCACTTTGATACTCACAGACCAAGAGGCATCATCTGAGCACAGCAGTCTACGTTGCCACATGGACTAGTTGAGGCTATAAGAGTGCCCAGCCAAGGGAAAGGATACCGCATAACATTTGCTTATGCTCAGTGTCTAAAATCATCAAAACATTAGGAAAAAAAAAAAAAGAAGTAACATAGAATTTGAACTAATGTCAAACCAAAACATGACCAAGATGACTAGGAAGTCATTTGAAGGGAATAGGAAATGAAGGGAAAAATATGGACTTTATACTTAATCATGGTCCCAAGGGATGGGACATTAAAAGATATGAAAACAATTTTGTAAAGAGATAATAGAGACAATGACAGTCCTGCAATGGCTGTATTTTACATATATTCTTTGCAATAACCTAACGTCATGTAGACCCAGGTATATTTTGGTCTCCAGTACTCCTGCAGCATGACTGCAGTAATCTGCATTGCTGGGCAATGTTTGACACCAATAGTTTGAGTTAGTTGTTTTACCTTTCACCAAAGTCACTCCATAAATATAACTCAACTATTCTTGCTCCAGCATGGAGGGGAAGACCAGATCGTAATCTGCTTGTTTCAGGAGCAGAGAAAGCCACGGAGAGAGACCATTGCTCAAGGCAAGTCCATAGGAGTGCCTGCACCACTGAGCAGCTCAGCCCAGCAGGTTCTCTCTTCTCCCCTGTGCCAATATGCTACAGATAGTGCTAATGCAGCACAGATCCTAACTCCCCCACTCAGCCAGGCTGTGACAAAAATATACCAGCAACAGGAAAGGAAAGAACAGGATCAGCAGAAACAGACCCCTGCAAGAGCAGTAGTGCTGGGAATGAGAGGGGAGAAAAGATACTGAGATGCAAAGATAGAGCTGCTGAGCATTGAGCACAGAGGTGCCACCATGGCAGCTGCACATGGACACAGGAGTTTGCAGGCAATGTTTGCCTGATTGCTCCAACTCTAGCTGTGGCCAAGCAGCACTATGTTCAGAGAAGCCCTGGCTTCTCTGTATCATCCATTCCCTTGTGCATATGGAGGGCAGAATAGAGACTTACAGTTGTTGCTGTGGGCACTTGGATCATAACAGCAGTGAAGGCAGAAGGAAGTTCCTCCAGCTTAGGAAGGAACCCCATGGGCACTACACAAGGACAGGCTTTGGTGGTTTTAGCATGTAGACTCAAGGTCTTAAGTCTGTCCATCAGGCAGCAGCACATAGACAGCCCTGATAACACATAGAAACACTTGTATATGCTACCCCATACCCAGGCACTGATCATCCAGCCATGGTACCAATGAAGCCACTTTGACATGAGTGACTGTGTGGTCTCCCTTCATGTTCTCCCTGCACTATAGAAGAGACTTGCAAATCCTTCCTAACATGTCTGGATGTGTTTTGTTCTTTACACGCTTCCGTTTCCCATCAGGAGATTGGAGCTGAATGAACAACTCCCTTTACGTTTAAATCTTTTGATGAGGAAGATTCTTGCCCGCAGCTGCCAGTCAGTACATCAGGCTCTTCATTATCTTTTAAAATATGAAATAAAGGAATTGTCTGAAATGTCAGGCAGCAGCTTCTTATCCTGCCTTTATGAAAGAATAAGTTTAAAATAATAATAAGTAATAATAAAGCCCTGTCATCTCTGCAGTGCTCTCCATTATGTGTAACTGAACGTGATAAGAATTTACAGAAAGAAAATCCAACCAGAGGCAACAAGGCCTTACCAATGGCCTTTGACAAACCCTTTATCACAAAGGGACCCACCAATACTCTTTGGCAACCTCTTGTCACAAGGGCAGCACACAAAGAAACATCACGGCATCCCTGGGGCCAGCAGATACAGGGGCTTGAAGAGTTTGCTCAAGTCCCGAAGATGCTCTGTCTCCGTGAGCCAGCTCAGAGCATGCTCCCTCATACAAACTTCAGAGCAAGAGAACTTGCTAATGTCTGGGTGAGATTATACTGATGAAACCCCCAGGAGAGGATATTAGGCAGCACAACATTTACAAATAGCCAGGATAATTACCAGCTATTGGGACAGGAAACCAAGTTCAGCAGCTCCATGCTTCAGAACACAGGCTTGGCAGAAACTCCCTTTCTTTGCTTTTATTTCAGCTTAATGAGATGAAAGCCCAGCCAGGATGCTTCAGGGCCTGATCCTGCAGTGTTGCCCAAGAGAAGCATCAGGTGTTTTGCAGAGTTAGGGAAGCAGCCTGTGGTTTGGACATCTTTTCATTCAAAGAGAAGCTGTCCTTGATTTGCCTTGAAAGAAAAATTAAGGTATTGGAGGTGCAGGGAGCAGATCTGAGATACCACAGGCACTTCAAGGGCTTTGAATTTTGCGTGTTAGTCTAGAATTCAAAGTCCTAAAAACTCCTTAAATCGTTCAAATTACCAGAATGTTTAGATCAAAAAAAAATCAAAACAGCCAGTGGAGACAATTTAACTTCTTTTACCCTTCATTTCAAAGTGCTGGGCTTTTCAAACTGATAGAATTTAACCATTTGAAATGCCAGCTTCATGCAGTACAGCAGAGAGCCATGCCAATTAAAAGATGAAAAAGGGGTTTTGTCATTTTTCTGATGATATCAGAATAGCGGCTTTTTAAGGAGATGATCCAAAACAAAAACATCATCAAAACAGCAATGTGGTGAAGCATTAAAATTTCAGCAGAACTGCCTTTGGCTACAGAAAGCACCAGAGCTCCTCCTGCCCGGCCCTGCTTTGGGAGTCTGCTTAGAGAAGTTCAATGCCAGACTCAAGGTCTTCCAGGGCAAGGATCTGAATAACAAATCAGCTTCCCTTTTGAACTGGATGTCAAGATTTCTTGACTCAAGGTAGGTGTTGATGAGCACAAACCTCAAACTCACCATCCATCTGAAGAATAAGAGACCAAATGCAAGGCTTGGAGGCAAATGTTACTAATCAGTGTTTTGCAAAATTGGCATCTTCCACTGGAATTCCCTGGATCTTCTGCCTTCAGTGGGAAGATTCGGACTTGCTTTGGCTTAACTATCTTATCAAGAAGACAGCCATGATAATCAGCAGAATAGGTCAGTATTGCCAGCATTGACAGATGCCTGCACAAAGGCAAGAGAAGCCTGACAATTGGTAAGATTTGGCTAGATATGACAGTGGTGCAGGCACAAAGGAAAGGAATGTCTGAAAACAGAGGGGAAAATACTACCTTAAAAATTACAAAGCTTTGCAGCACCATGCATGAGACTGGAAATGGAGCACTGCCTGCTACTAGAGCCCATTGAAAGTAAGAAAGCTGTCAGTGCAAGGAAACATCTCTTTCATTGATGTTATCTAGCACTGGTTTGGCGTTAGCAAAGGGGGAAACATTTTCTTCCCCAACTGTACATGTGCCCCGTGATTTATATTCTTTACAGCATTTTTATGAGCTTCTTTAACACATCATCCAGTGTAATAACAGCATGATAATTGTGTTGGCTACATGTCCTGGCACCTAATTATAATGCTGTCATTGTCATTTCCCAGCTTGTCTAACAGAATAACTTGCCATGTGGCCGACATCCAATTAAGAAAAAGAGGGGAAAGGGAAAGAAAAAAAATATACATATATGACATCAACATAAGACACTTGCTTGATGGCTTTGTGATAAAGTCCCTAAGTTACAGTTCTGCACAGCAGCGTCCATTTTCATCTGCAGGATTCTTGCACAGGTTCTGCATATACAAGAAGGACTTCCTGTAATTAAAAAGCTTAGTTTTAAGATGTCTTCTTCCTTTCCTCCGGACCAGCACAGGTCAAGCTCCAGCCTAGCTCTGACAGACATTTGCTGCCCTCATATGATAGAGATTTTCCCCTTTACTAAATGCAGGTACAGCTCCAGCCCCAACCTTAAGCTGTCTGAAAAGAGCTTGTTGAAGCTGCAGAATCCCTGCTCCTGCAGCTAACAGAGATGATGAGGCTGGCACCCTCCTCCAGTGCATCCTCACTCAACAGCTCCCACCCAAAATCCAAATGAGAAAATTTGACAAATCCTGTAACATCTCATCTACCACCTCCAGGATACTCTGAATGTTCCAAACCCCAAATCAGTCCTCAAGGCAGTGCTTCTTAATCAAAGCATCTGACATGCAGAACTAAATTTACTTTGCTTATCCTGGCTGTCCTTTCTAGCATGCCTGTTTCAAGGAAGCTTGCTCTAGGATCACTAACACAAGTAACGATGCATAAACAGTGCTACCACCTCCATTCATTTGCACTCTTGCTCACACACAGACTTTTACAATAGCCCAGTTCACTCATGGTAACTGATCAGTGCTTCACATGTTAGCTGTGCAAACCCAGGATGTCCATTCTAGCACAAATGAATCCAGTTTTTTATAGCATCATAGCCAGGTATTAAAGGCTTATGTGCATTATTAAATGATCTTTATCCCATCCCATAGCTGAGCATTACAAGAACTGAGACACTGCGGTTGCTTCACAGCTGCAGGAATTCCAGCCCTAGGGACCTCAGTGAATGCAAGATTGCTGTGTACTCTGTGTTCTTTTCCACAGTGATTATTTATGTAACTAGGATTAATAGAGACACAAAAAGAGCTCTTGACAAATAACATACCTGTAACATAATAAACTACAGTGTTGTCACACTAGGATTCCTCACTGCTAAACAGTTATACACAACCTTGCCCCTAGCTTTTCCAGGGGGTTTCCTCTCCCCATACTTCTTTCCTATGAGTAAGAGGTATGCACAGTGATGCTCCTCTTGCTCTTGATTTCTCCCTGCAGCTCCCAGCTTTCAGCAGTGCTGCACCCCATAGTCTGTCAGGATCTTGGACACAGGCAGAAGAGCAAGCAGCGAAGGCAGCACAGCACTGGAAAACATGGTTTAAGGTTTTAGTAATGTGTTGTGCCTGTATTTATTCTTCCCAGACTGAATTTGTTGACCACATGGAGTCTCTGCAGGTGGGAGCTGAAGCAAACAAGTGCCCTTTTTTTGTCCTTTCCAGGCCTTATCATAGCTTTGTTCTGAATTTTGAAGCATTTTCTTCTCCCCCCAAGAAGCCATAGGAAGTCATGCAGGCTGTGCTGAGGGGTCTGAGAGGGGAAAAGCCATGCAGAGAGGTTTAAGTTAATGGAGTGTGGCAGAGAGGAGAATGGCTTGTTTTCCTGCTTTCCACCCAGAAAATCTCCTGAGGATAAAAATTACTGAATCAAAGCTGGACTTACAAGAGACTTGAGGTGAAAGCATTCGGATTTGGGGAAGAAAGGTAATCAGCAGCTTGCTCTGCCTAAGGCAAAGCTGATACAGTCACATCCGAGATGAAATTATTAACACCCTATTGTAGCTTTTGACAGGACACAGTGGGATGCTTTGGGGCACCCACCGACGGGGGACCTGCAGCAGCAGTTCCTGTTGCTCTCCTGAGGAAACCTGAGCTGAAAGCAGAAGGGCACAGGCAGGACCCCTCACCAGCTGCTGCAAACAGCTTCTCTCTGTGGGACTCCCCCAAGCATCCAGGGCTCATCTCTTCATTCCTCTAGGACTCAGCAGCAGTGCTGCTCTTTGCCTATGCTTGGGCTTTTCCTTCCAGCTCCTACTGCTGCACAAGTCCCCTTTCCTACAAGATACATCTCTGCTCATTATTCCATGTTGAGAAGCTGCATCAGCAGCTACAGTGCAGGAGCAATGTGCAATGTCCCAGGGCATCTGCAAAGAGTCACCGAGAACTGTTTTCTCTTCAGTCTTGGTTTTGTTTAAGAAGTCTGGGGAAGTGCTTTTTTTGGAGGGTGGGAGGGGGAATTGTGCTGCTTTAACATAAATTTCACTGAGATGTTACAACTTGCATTCAAATTGATTTATGAGCAAGCACACCGAGGTCTGCACCACCTTAACCAAGGCAATTAAAACCTTGATGTTAGCTTAATTGGTTTGAGGTTTACTACACGCAATGCTCAAATGCTGAGATGCTTTTCCAGAAGAGCACACAGAGTTATTTGTCTGGTGTTTCAAAGGCATATGCCCATGCTAATGTCCTTTGTCCTTGCTGAGCAGATCACTACAGCAACTGACCTAGGCTATGTGTCACTGTATGAGAACTGAGGACTCTTCCCAGGGTGATCAAGGTCTGTAATGCAGAATTCAACTTACTCAAGTAAGATCCGTGTGCCTCAGTTGGAATCAGCTCACCTATGTTGTGACCCCAAGTGCCTGCTCTTTCTAGCTGTTATAGTAAAACCTCATTAGCTTCTGCAAACACAAAGCCAGGAGATGGTTAAGATCTGAGCTCATTAATATCCCCACAAACTTAATGTACAGAAGCTTCAATAAAAGCTTTTGAGTCAGCCCATCTTTTGAGTTTCTTGTTCTTAATCAATTATTTCTGGCATGCAAACAACTTCCCTTTCCCCTACTATAACATCTTAATTAAATGTGTCTGAACTGAATCACAAACCTGCTAGCAGGGGTGAGCATACCAAGCTGAGAGAAATTACACCTCTTGCTCCACTGTTCTTATGGTCATTTGCAGATCTAAATAGGAGCCAAACCTTTCACAAACATGTCTTTACTGATATTTCACAGGAATTGCTATACAGCTATACAATGAGTGAAATCACTAAGCAGGCATTTCTCAACTACAACAAAATATTCTGAACCTTAAATATTTTTACCTTTGCAGGTAATACACAGTCTACATGAGACCATCTCCTACCATGAAACACGTTTCTTTGCTAATTAGGAGCATTTTATTGATTATTTGATGCTAGAGCAGGTAGAAAGCAGCTCTTAGTCTTGGTCTAGTAAAACAAAGTCTACAGAGTACTTTTGCCAAATTTCAGGTGATCTCATAAAGCTCCTCCATGAGCACTGTCTGGTGACTATTTCCCTTGTATACATTTCCATTTCATAAGAACCTTGGCTGATTCAACTCTGCTTGGGAAGACAATGCTTGCATGCCAGCGAGAACAGCACTTTGCTTACATCCAGACACGATGAAAAACGAAATAGCTCTTAAGGGGCCACTTCTTGAAATACTGCTACAAGTCCTTAAAAATCTCCAGCTCTTTCAAGATTGCCCATTCAAATTGTACAGTCTCAAGTAGCTCAGAAAAACCACTTGTTTTATTCCATATCCTATTTCATGTCTTGTTCTACACCATGCATTTAGACATCTCATGCAAACACAGCCCCTCCTCTAAGCATTCCTTACACAGAACTGCATATTTGGCTTCTGTTCCATATAGTAAGCAGCAGCACTAATTAAAATACCAGTGACATCAACATGCACACTTTGCTGGATCAATTTAACAACACTGATATAAGAAAGAAGAAAAAGAACTAAAGCAGCTAAGGAGGAAGAGGAGCTGGTCATCCAGGTAAACAAGCAGCCCAGGTAGGAGAGGATACAGCCATTAATCACCATACAGACAATGCTAGGAAAGGACAATAACCCATAATAAGTTTTGTCATTTCTCTGCATTGTCTCATAATAGGAGAAATACAGCAAACAGTTGTCAACAGTTGTTCGCAATTATCATTTCAGCTTTTGCACTGAGGTTCGGTCTTATGCATTGAGCCAGTGCCCCCTCAATGCTGGTAAAGCTCTCCTTACCCTAAGCTAGTGCTGAGGATTCATTGTGTTTCTATCCCTTTGATGTTGGAGCTATTGCTAGCCCCTATCACCATTGTGTTTTTCTCCATCCTAGCTATTTAAGGGAACTTTTTTCCACCTGACTCATTCAAAAGCCTTTCATGTGGCAGCTTGAGATCAAAGTTAATTTGTTCATACCAAAGGGCTTCACAAATGCACAATTCAAAATATAGCCTCCTAGTTACAGTCACATTCTCAGAACTGCAAAGGGGTGACAACCAGCACATGTAACCCCTACACCAGATCCCTGTCTGATACCTACCCAAGGCTGGGATCCTGCCTCCTGCCAAGGACAGCATGCAGAAAAAAAGCAGAGGAGTCTTCTGCAGGAAAAGAAGTGATGGAGATCCCCTCTTCATACAGAACATACTGCATGAACCTGTGCGATCACCTTCCGTTATCCCAGGTTTGTATTCTCAGATAGGCTGCAAACACAGAAATCTGACATAAGAGTCTTAATAAGTGCTATTAAAAAGGACTATATCCAGTATGATCACATGCTATGGAATCCTGTTTAATAGAACTACTTACAAAGCTATCAACACGCTGCCTTTTTAATGTTTTAAAATTAGCCTTTTATTTTGATTTCAGACCTGTTTTGCCTGCTGTTAACACCATCTGAGAGCAGCTTTGTAAGGAAACCTCTGCGCAGGTGAGCAGAGAAAATGCTATCAGAACTTGCTTATCTTTTTATGCCACAGAAACATGACTATCTCCATAATCTATCTCCCTTTGTAATGATCCATATAGCTACGAGGCAATTTCCAGGCTTGAGTCCAAGCACAGAAAGCTTAACACTTCTGTATTAGCCTTTGGCACAGTTCTTACTGTGCTGCACTTCTCAACTCTCGCAGTTTTCCACCGAGTTACAATTCTCCTGGATCAGGAAGAAGGAAAAAGCCAAACAAACCCAAGTTCTGCTTCCTTTCAGGCAAAGCCTGGGACACTTCCCACCTAGTTAAAAGGCAGTTTGAGCACCACCTTGAGATTTACAATAAGGATTTTGCAGATTTGCTCATCCTTCATGGTTGGGAATGATCTCATGGTAGTTCATTATTCCCAATGAAATACATTTTTAACCAATGAAATACTTTCCACTTTATCTTTAAAAAAGGACTTTGAATTCTTTATCTTTTAAAGCTACTTTCCAATTTTGTTCCAAATGTTTCATCCAGTATTCAAGTGGAACAAGTCGAGCACTCAGCACAGGTTCAGCTTAAAACCTCTCTACTCCAAAAACATTTTATGGCCAACTTGACATCAAATGCTCAACAAGCTGCTTTGGCAGCATATGAATCAAAGGAGGAGCTATAGACTGGAGGTAGAATACAAAGAAAACACACCGGTGTCAGCAGTATGTCCCTAAATCTGTGACACTCTACCAAGAGAGACTTTGTCAACTCAGCTCTTGCCAAAGTACATAGTACGAAGTCCACCTCTTCAGGCGATAGCTAATCACGGTCCACTGGTGCAGACTTTGAACTGATGAACTAGTAGAGCCTTTACCAAGATATTTTTAGCTTAGTTTCCCAAGGAAAGTGGACCTATGTAGCTATGCTGGTCCTTCCAGCCCAGTTTTCCATAGATCTTTCAAAACAGTTGTTAAATTTCAGCGAAGTTTGACAGTGGAGTAGGTATTTGTAGGTATGTAATTATCTCTTATCTCCTGACAATCACAAGCAGGAAAGAGAAGAAACTAGAATCCATCAGAAGAAACAAGCTTGAACTACTTGCTATCCCTGTTATCTTACGAGTTGACCAGCAAAGCCACACTCAGAAGCAGCCTGTTGGTTTGCTAATAGCTACAGGATGAAGAACAGTGCTGGAGCTGTCAGGAGGATAAGCCTGAGGACATTGAGTAGGGGTACAATCGTGTGGACACTCAGAGTAAAAACAAGTTTAATAAGCTTCAGTGTTTCTAAGTACCCTATGGTATGATCCCTCTCTAATAAAGCTAAGGTGTGACAGAATCGCATTACCTCCAGAACCTGTGAAACATCAGATATCACAGATCTCACTCACTAAGACAAATGACAAGCACTGCCTAGGGCTAATGTATTTGCTTATCTGCACTTGTTTTCCTCTTTTCCTCTGGGCCTTTCAAAGGCAAAAATTAAAACTGCAGTGGCCTACCTTGCATCACCTTCAGGCATATAACGAGGAGGGGCAGAAGTATCAGGGAGAGTTCAATCTGCATGACTGACAGTTTGGACATTGGATTCCCTTCCAAAAAATCAGAATACATTAGGAACAAAGATGGTTTATGACTTATTCCTTAAGGACTGCTCATGAGCATCCTGTTGCAGCTAATGGTGCAAGCATGCTCTATTTGCTGAACACTGTGCACGCGAGAACTGAAGCACTGATTAAGGGCATCTTCAGCACATGGAAGTTGTGTCTATGTCATTAAATATCCCTGAGCAATTCATGCCACCTTTGCATGCCTCAGTTTCCCTCCTGGTAACTGGAAGTCATTAACAAGATCAAGCTTAGTGTTTACCTTGAGGAATGTTAGAGAAAATCTGCTTCAGTCCCCCATGAGAATTAGGTCCTGAAGTGAAGGAGCATACAAACTATAGGCATAAATTACTATAAGCTAGTCACGGGTAGGTTTACCATCATCAAACCAGCACATTGTAGCTACATCACTCCACAAGACACGTCTTTCCATTCCCCCACATTTACACATACCATCAGCCAGTATTTCTGTGCTCCCCAGCTCCTGATGGAAGTCCCTTCAATAGAGAAAGCAAAGCCAACGTACAGACCTCTTCACCTCTTATCCTCCAGACTAACAGCACTTGGACTGGTACTTCTGCTTCTTCCTGGGCAGTTGCACATATACTTTCACGGACAGTCTGCTTTCCAGAGGCAAAGAATCAAAAGTTCTTTCTTTAAAATGACATTTGCACTTCTTGAATACCACTATGGTACCTTGTGGGAGAGAGATACCCTCCATGCACTGCTCCACTACAGGGACCCACCGTTCTCACAGTCCAGTGTAGACCATTCGCCATGTTATCATCACAGCACATTAGGAGAGTCCCTGCTCTAGGTCAGCCACTGACAGACACCAGCTAGTTGAGAACACTGGCCTGCAGGAGAAAAGAATGTGGACCTATCCTCAACTGTGGCTCTCAAGAGACACACTGCTGATGCCTTGAAGCTGGGATGGCTCTAAACCATTCCCTCATCCTTCCTTGGGCTCTGGTTTTCAACTGATTCCCAGCAGCCTATTGTGTTAATTCCCCCAGTTCTCCCTCATAAAAAGTGTTTTATGAGCATTTTGCATAATCAATACAATTTTCTGTTTCTTTCTAAAAGACTTGACCAGCATCATAATGAGAAATTGAGGTCAGTTCACTAAGTTCACCATCTATAGCAGGAAGGTATCATCTTCAATAAATATTAGTGTACAGTGACTGCTCTGGCAACCTCTGTTGAACTACCATGGAATTTACAGCATAGATTTAATTTGTAAGTTTGTCCACTTTCCCGTAAGGCTTTTTAAATAGGTATCTGATATTTATATCTGCATATACTTTGCTGGAAGCAGTTAAGCATTTATAATGAGACAACAATAAAATGCATTTACTTTATTTGCTGTACTAATTATTTCCTCTTGAATGATTTAGTATATATTGTAATTTCTGTTTATAAACAACACAGTTGTCAGCCCTGGGAGTTTGTTCATCAGTTACAACAGGTTATCAGCAGGTATATCCAGGGAATTCTGGAAGCGCTCCATGTGTGAGGCAAGGAGAAGGAATAAGGTCAAGATGCTCTCGCAGGGCTTCTTCTGGAAAAATTATGTTGGCTTATGAAAGCCATAATCCATGCTGGAAACTCGGCACATCTCTTCAGACACACCAGATCCTGAGTAAAAATAAAATGCCCCTTGCAATGAATTCAATACTGTGCACACAAACATTTGTGTGCATGAGCGTTAGAGCAGTTCTGGCCGCTCTGGGGGCAGAGGTGGAAAATCGCACCATGCAAATCTTTCTGTTGATAATGCATTCTCTAAGCAAGAGAACAGTATGAAACCACGTGGCTCACCAGGCCGCTGCATGGAACTATAACACAAATTGTGCCTATTGCCTGTTACCAGGTGTTTACTCAATGGATTGATTAGACATTAAAGCTTTTCAGGTAGGAAAATGAGTTTAACTGGAAGCAGGTCATCAGGTGCTTTAATCCTTGGGCTTCTCATTTAATGGCAAAGACATAAACTAACAGATAACTACTAATGGTCTATAGAAATTGTGCTAAAATCCTACATTATTTAAGTAAAATAATTTTGGGGGTGATTCCGAAAGGCTATAGATTGCTTTCATGGTAGATGAAAGGATTTCTCCATAGTTTTCCTGAGCAAAGACATTAGCCCCTAGAAATTGCCTCATTACTAAAGAAAACCCTGTTGTGGGCACTGATTTCCACAGACTCACAATTAAAGCCTTGCTCCTAGTGTTGCTGCTCAGAACCTGGAAGATTAGGACATGGGCTTTACAGAGGCACAGAACACAAGAGCTGATGCTTGTAAATAGAATTTCCACCTTTCTTTTTGTACCCATACAACATATCACACCACAATTAGTCATTTTTAATTCAAGAAAGCTCAGGCCAGGATCCCTAAATAGAGATTCCCACAATCACAAGACATCTACAAGTCAAAGTCCCAGGCTTCTGCTGTCTGCTCTTACCTATGGCCCTTTTCTTTCACTTCTCTGGATTCTGCTTGGCCAGGAATTCTGCAATCCTTTCCTTCTTCCACTATCCGTACCTCTCCTCTTCCTCGTCTAGGACAAGAAGCTAAACAGCTTGGCACAGCCAACCCCTAGTGAGCCTCCTTGTCTCTTTGGCTACAAGCTGGCTCTTGCTCCTCAACCAACATTATGAAAGTACAATACAGAATGCTATCTCCTCTCCTGAAGAAGGGAATTTAGGCCAGTGGATTTCACAGGTCTGAAAGAAGGAAAGAAACAGAGGTGCCCCAAAATGACACCAAAATGCAAAAGCAGGATGGAAAGGAAATGTGTCGTGATAGTGACAGACGCAGAAATAGAGGAACGCTGGAGAGGGAAAACATTGGCAACAGAGACAGCTAAATAAAGGGGTATATGGCTCATGTAAAAGGCTACTTACAGTGCTGGAAGTAAATGTTATTGGAGAAGCTAGTACAAGAACTAGGTTTATTTATGCCCTGTGGAGTTTTCCTGCTATTTCCTATGACACAACAACATCAGGGAGGTCTCACAAGTCAAGCCATGCTTGCGCAATTCACCCCAGTCACACCCCACCAGCAAACATGCCATGAGAAGCTGAACTGTCACTGATCCTGGGATCTGCTCTACACCCTGCCTGGGGATAATTTCCCCCTTTTCAGCCCCAGACTCATTCTTTGTATGGCAACTGCATTATACAAGCACACATGAAAACACAGTAACAGCCACTGCAGTAAGTTCATTTTTCATGAGGGTATCTGCCCAGGAGTGCTTATTCTAAACAAAGGACCCTTCAGGAGCATATGGTCAGTGTAAAACATTAGATGCTTTTTGATGAAACATGTATAAGGATCACCTTCCTCTGTCCCAGAAGCCAGCTTAACCCAGTTACGCTTGCCCTGAGAGAAATACTCATTTTAAAATCCATGGAAAGGCAGATGATTTTTACAGGTAACCTTCAGTTAGGTACCAGCATCCCACAACATGTCAGTAGGAGATGGGCTTATAATGTCTCTGCATAGTATCTGCATTTGCCTTCATGCGATTTACAAAACATATACTTTCTCCTAAGTACTTTGTTACTTTTTAAAAGGAGCAGAGCTCATCAATAGCACAGAAAGGGAATAGACCCAACGCTCTCTGTAATCTAAGTTTCTGAAGTACAGTTTTTAAACCAACCTTTATTTCACAGATTTCAGATGTGTACCAAGACATTTTGCAGATGAACATTTCTCAGTTACCAGGTGAAACGAAATGAAACAGCTTAAGTAAAAAATCCCAAATATGACAAATAACAGTAACTGTGTCTTCTATTCAAATCCCCAAAGGAAACTACAAACGGACAGGAAAAGGGTGAAAACGCTAACACGGCCCTTTCAAGCACAGAGTATGCCTGATATGTTTCAGGCACAGAAGAGAAAAATGTTTAAAGCTTGGATACAGACTACACAAAGCCAGAATAAGGAAAACTAAGAAGTGATGATGTTCCATTAACCCTTGCAGAAGATCTTTAAGATGTTCCAGAAAATGAAACATCCCCGTTTGGTGACTTTAAGGGAGTATTACATGATTCAGCTCCTGGAGTCCAATGATTGCAAAAACTATTCCTCATTTTGCCCACAATCATTTTCAGTGCTTGTGACTGCAAAGAAACCTTCAAAAGGCATTTTGGTTTTTTTTTTTTTTTTTTTTTTTTCTTGTT
>JASSUY010027983.1:7841-18406 GCA_032466535.1 Forpus xanthops | reverse complement strand
TGCAGCAGGTGATCCTTGAATATCAATCAGCAGTCTTGGGCCCTCCCTGCCCTCTAGGGCTATATCCCATGGAATCTTACTGAGCAGGTTGCTGAAGAGGCCAAAGTCTGCTGTATTGAAGTCCAGGGCAGTGAGTTTGCTGCACGCCCTTCTCACTGTTCTGAGGATCTTGAACTTGACCATTTCATGATCGCTGCAACCAAGGCTGCCCTGGAGCATCATGTTTCCAGCCAGCCTTTCCCTGTTGGTGAGGACAAGGTCAAGCACGGCACCTCTCCTCGTCGGCTCCTCTGTTACTTGCAGAAGGAAGTTGTCTTCCACACAACTGATGGTTCTCATGTAATGCATTTAGGGTATGGGGGAAATAAGAAAAACATGTGAGAAGGTAGAGTTGCTGACTTGAGAGGCTTAGAATCCTGGGACTCACCTGAGGAGGATTATGCCATGTCATCTGAACATGGAGTTTTTCAGCAAGTGAGCTGGATGAAGAACTGTTGCTCACCAAGTGTGGCTGCACTAGAACTTGGATCACTTGGTGAAACCACAAGAGGACTGGCTTGAAACAGATAAGATGCTGCTTTATACAATGGATGATTAAACTTTTACAGCTTGTTTCACAGGAAGGTGTAGAGTTGGGTGGTGTCAGCAAGATCAAAAAGGGATCAAACAAATTTGCTGGCAATGGTTCCAAAAATGGTTATTGAAGGGAGAGACCTTGTATCATCTCTAATACAGCAGTTCTGGATAGTGGGAGATAGTCAGAGGAATTAATTGCTGAAGATGCTGAGCCTGTACTAGAGGTCATTGATGATGTCTCAACCAGCTGCATACTACTTCTGTTCCCTGAGTTTCAGGTTCTATAATTAGCATATTGGTATGTTACCAGAATAGCAATTTGCACAAACCCAAGTAATTGTATGTTTTACAGTGAGTAAAATGCATGGCTTTATATGAGGAAACTTGACTCTAGGGCTGTTTTGTATCACTATTTGTTCAGAGATTTTAGGAAACACTAGGTAGGAACATGGAATTTCCCTTGAGCTGTTAACACCAGCTCTGGAGCAATACTTCAGGAATCTTCAAGGAAGCGTTACAGCATTACCTCCAGAAACATGTCCACTTTCTAATCTATACCCTTCCAAAATGAGAGATAGGAAACATAGTTGCAGATTGCCTAACTTTGCTACCACTTGTGTCTTGATGGCTAGAAATGAAGAGCCAGCATTACAGGGAAGAATCCTCTGCTCTGTTTAAAGCTTTGTATAGAGTAGGTAGTTTGCATGGAGGGGGATTGGCATCTTTATTTCTTTCACAGTGGCATAGTACTGGTTTTTGAATAGTATTAGTATTACTGTGATGCTACACCCTTAATCTTACCACAGAAAGCTCCTGTTCACCTATGTCCTTTTTGTTTACAGCTTGTTTTTTGGAAACCTGTATATATACTTTGCTTGGCAAGGAAAAACTCACATATCAGGTGGGTACTGCTTGCTTATATGGGAGGCCATCCTTTAAAAGGTGATAGCATGATAAAGTAAGGAACTGGAAAGTGGCAAGAATGTTAGTAGCAGACTTTTTCCTCCTTAATTTATTGTAAAGCTATTTTTTGAATATGCTTGTCATTTAGTGTTCCTGGTACTCCCAGGCCTTGTATTGTGTATGTTATTTTCCTGCACGCAGTACACTTTTGAGTACCTTCTTTTAGGATACTGGCTGTGAAAACCTTCACAATGCTAATTTAGAATAAGATTTTCCACAACAGCTATTCTGTGATTTTCCCGGCACAGACATGTTTATACCAAAATACACATTTCATAGAACCATAGAACAGTTTGGATTGGAAGGGACCTTAAGGTCATCTAGTTCTAACCCCCTGCCAAGGGCAGGGGCAGCGCACACTAGACTGTGTTTGCCCAAGGCTCTGTCCAACCTGGCCTTGAATGCTGCCCAGGTTGGGGCACTTAACACTTCTCTGGGCACCCTCACAAGAAAGAACAACTTTTTATCTAACCTGATCTTCCCGTTTAAGTTTAAACCCATCATCCCTTGTCCTGTTGTTACATTTCCTGATGAAAAATCCCTCTCTGGTATCCAAAATAGAAATAAAAAGAAGGAAACATTCATGATGACAGATAGCAAAGTTAGGCAGAAAATATTCGTGGGGAAAGGTATTCTGGAATAGCTGTATATTTAATGTGCACATGATCCTATTCTGGAGTTCCCAGTGTAGACTGAAATGGATTAAACTATGACATAAAGGAAAAGAAAGAAAAATATCCCAGTTCACAGCTGATTCATGACTGTGGTGATGCAAAGTAGTGTAGGAAGACAGTGTTTGAGATATACTGCTGCACTGAGAGTGGGCTGCTGCTGCTTAAACTGGCAGTGTTGCTGGTGGAGTGTTTAAGAACTTTGTCTTCCTTTCTTGGCATAGTTTCTGAAGACTAATTTCTGCTCTGAATCTCATCTCCGCCCAACCTGTAGCTGTGCCTGGGATTGCTCCAACCCAGGTGTAAGACCTTGCCCTTGGCATGGTTAAACTTCATGAGGTTGGCATCAGCCCACCTCACAAGCGTGTCAGGGTCCCTCTGGATGACATTCCTTCCCTCCAATGTATCAACCAAACCACACAGAGCAAAATCTAAGATTGTAATTATAAAAACCGAACATTGCTGGAAAAAAACCCAAACATTTTGTAAACAGTGTTGATTCCTGCTCTGTAATGATTGTGAGAGTTTTCTTTATTACAGTCTTAAAGTAAAATGTCTACTGGAAGTGTCAGTTCTTTTTAACATTTAAAAGATGAGGATACTTCTGCTCTAGTCAATCAGGAGTAAGATAATGTCTTCTAAATGATGATTATTAGCCTTCAGAAGTACTGCCCTATTGAGATGAATAGTCTACTTCATGCTGCTCTTAGTTCTGACTTCAGGCTCTTCACAGACACAGGCTTGGTAGCACAGCACAGATTGTTTTTTGAAGATTATCTTCCATATTCTTTCATCTCTTAACAAAGAGTTTTAAATGTTATTGAAAGTATTAGAAACACTTTGAACCTGGTGGGCCTGAAATTCCCTGTGTTCCAAATTTCATTGCTCTTGCTAACCACAGAATAGAGCAGTTAACTATAAGGGAGTTCTGCTGCTACATTTTCCTCTACCTTTAAATGTCTTGAGGCTCCTCTTTATTACAAAATGTTGATACTGGAAGCTTTGATGGTGTTTAAAATCAATTCCTGCTTCCTTTTACAACCTATAGAAAATATTGCAGGCATTTCAAGGTGAAGCCCGTATTCTCTTTTTGTCCTGTAATCATACACAGGTTATATTTGCAACAGTTTTACATCTACCTTTAAGCTAAAGGGGAAGTATACACAAGTGTAGACAATATCTTCAGAACCATATACTAGTTCAGTCACTGTTAGCCATTTCTTGGCTTTTTTATTTCCCCTGCTTAAAATTTGTGATTGGGAGTGACTTCCGTATTGTGCTAAACAAGTGATGAGTGCAGCAGTTACCTTCCTCCACATCCCATGCTCTATCATTTACTGAGGTTTTGGTGGGTTTAAGGCCTTTGTAGTTTACAAGCCTTAGCAGTTCCTGATGTTATGGCACTAATATTTCTGGTTCTGCAAAGAGCTCTTCTAGAAAACTGAAGAGCTTTGGGGTAGTTTGCTATGTCTACTCTGAATTGTGTAAGTCTTGAAAGATGTACTTTCTTCTGCTAATAATTTATGCCTTCCTTCTTGGTCATACCCTTTGCATGGCAGAAAATGCCAGTGGCACTCTTTAGTAGGCTGATATTTTATTAGCATCATATAACTAAGACAGGAATTTGCCAGCAGCTGGGTACCTTGTGCTCCATGTGGAAGGTAGGTTAGAAAATGAGTATGCATTTTAAACAGCTCTGGAATATGTCTGTATTAGTTCTTTAAGGTATTTGTATTGCTTTTGCACATCTAGTTATATCTCATTTGTTTTTCCACAGAGAGTGATCGCAGAACTGTCTTCATTGCTCTGACTGTTATCAGTCTTGTGGGCACAGTTCTGTTCTTTCTGATTAGGAAACAAGAGGACATAAAAGCTCCAGGGGAGGAAAATTCTACTAATGAAATCCCAGGGGACAGCTCGTAAGTGCTTGTGGCAAGAACATGTTACATTTGTGCTCCCAGTCCTCACTGGAGCATCATGCATTTAGTTTCCCCTCTACACTGGAAACATGAATATCGTAAACAACCTGAACTTTTTAGATTTAATAGAATAGTGTCTGTACTTAAATAAGTGAGAAAGAATGTTCTTTATATGATGTATTCTCAAGGGTGGAGTGCAGTACTGCACATTGCTTTTCAAGTAAGCGCATGCCTTTGGAAAGCTACCTTTTACCTCTGATTATTATTGAACATGTATGTGCCTTTCATAGTCTGTTTTCTACTTATTGACCTAGTTTAGAGACTGGAATAAGCTGAAACCCCTTTTTATAGGTTATCCTTCACATACTGAAATATGCTTTTCATATAATCTCTAAATATATATATATGCCATCCTAAGAATAATAAATACACTAGAAGCACACAGGTACACGGATTCAGTACAGCTTTGCCCGAAGCGTCAGTTAAAGTATTTTTTGCTTTATTTAAAGAACAGTGAAAATGTTAGAAAAAGATTAATAAATATGCCTGTGAAAAAATGGTTAAAGCTGAAAAAAGCTCAGAAGAAAGATGCTGTTAAGCAGGTTGATTTTGGAATGGCATTCACTAGCACAGAAATACAGGGTTTTTTTTTGTTGATGGTTTATATTCTCAGAAATATTTAATAATATAGTAGCATATTTCAGTATATAGCGCTGGGCTAGAAAGTATACAGGAAATTGGATCAATTGATCTGCTTTTCAGCATAGCAAGACTGTGGTTATTCTTTTTGCATTTTGACCAAGTCATTTATTTGCCCAGGTCTGCACAAAGCAAAATGGCAAGAGCACTGTCTGCCTTCAGTAAGTACTATTCCACGTAAGAGTTGCTTTAAAACACGCTGACATATCCTTTCCAGGTCTCCATCATTCTGCTGATAATGTAATCGTATACTAATCACTTAGAGGAAAAAATAGTGAACAAATAAGGTGTCAAGAATGTATTTCAGTTATTCCCCTTTAAATATAGACCTTCAGGGATGGGAGAATGACTGCTAGGTGATAATGTCTTTCGCACTGGAGATAACAGTTCCAATAGGGATGCAGGGCTAATGAGTTTTAAGCCTGGGAAGAGTTGAGTTGTCTATGTGATCATTTGGGATTTTGGGCCTAGGCAAAATGGGGCTTGTGACTGGAAAAGCTTGGGAACCACCAAACTCCTTTCAGGTGACAGTATTGTACAAACAGATGACTGAAAGGAAAGAAAGTGAAGTAGAGGGGTACTTCTTGTAAGGTAGCTTGGATCTGAAACTACATCAACGGGTTCCTTATATATGAGCTTCTTTAAAACAGCTTTTTTATATTTGTGCTCATATAAATGAGCACAAAAAGAACTTGAAAGTTTAAAAAAGCTTAAAAACTTAGAAAAACTTTGCTAACAAGGTAAAAAAGTAGTTACATACTGGTTTATTTAGTCATCAAATGAACTTAAGAAGAATTTGAGCTGGAGCACCTGCAGTTTCCATTGGTGATGATGTGGTCTGCATGTGACTGTTAAGCTTGTTTTGAGAACCTGGGGTCATTACTGAGAATTTATGTATCCTTTTAGGAGACAATCACCGTGGACTGAGTACAAATACACAATGAACAGAAAATTGTATGCTTATTGAAAGCTGTGTATCCTGTCTTTTAATATTTCCCTCCCTGATTTTCTTACAAAACAGGGATTTCATATCACAGTATATCTTTTAAAAGGCAGGTCAGGGTCAGTTTTAGCTCTCTGTTCAGTGAAGTCTTAGTCTACAGAATTTTAACCTGGTTTGGCTTTAAGCAAAGAGCAGAAGAAAGTGTAGATTATCTCAGTGCTATCAGAAGATATATTAATGTCCATTATTATGTCTTTACAGAGAAATCTATAAAGCTGAGCTTCACCAAAGAAATTATGCTGCTCAGTGTTACAACAGCATACACAGGTACGGAGCAAGCAGTGTATAATGTAGTAGTGTCAGGGCATTGTTTGGAATGTTAACCCCAGGGCAGGTTTTCAATTCCATATCTCTGCAAACATTACTTGAATATTTCAGTTAACTTTGAATGAAGTTAACAACATTCCTACATTCTGAAGAAACATTTCTGTGCAGGAGGAGGGGTGCATCTGGGCTGCAAGTACCAGCAGATGTTGTAACTCTTGGTTTAGTACCATTCTGGGTCCCAAACTGAGGGTTAGGAGAAACGGCTTTTATCTCACTTGGCATTCCATGATCAATAGGTTGTAGATTGTTCAATGCAGTTGCACTGGAATTAAAGTAATGCTTGTACATTGTACTTTGTCTCACCTTCATTAAGGCATGGGAGATTTCTAGCAGGTTTTGGTTTAGTCTTGGTTCTATTGGGGAAAATTTCGTCATTTCACCTATTTTTGTCATTAATATTTGCTGTGGCCAAGGCTCTCCTTAGGAACTTCCAGTTAATCCTGGTCTGCCAATGTTAGACCAAGATATGAATTGTAAACCAAATACAATTATTTTTAGCTATATAGAAGTGGTTCTTCCACAGAAATACTCTTAAAATATTCAAAGTGTAACTGAGATCTTTTAATGAATTTTTGTGGGGGCCTCTTGCTACTTATTTGGCTTCAGAAATAGTTTTCTTCATGACCAAATTAAGTTTTAGGGAGAATAGATGTGCTCAGAACCTCAACTCAGAGTCGTTGTTACAGAAAGTTGTTGTTAGCTCTTGTAGGTGGAAAAAAAAAACCCACCTTAGATGTGAATGAACTCTAAACAGTGCCACAACGTCTGCTGTAGTTTGCAATCAGCTTCTGGTAGAGAAATAGTCATGGGGACTATGAAGTCAGTTTGCACCGGCCACTCACCAAGTTACAAGTTACTTTATGGCATGTCCAGTGTTATGTTAACCTATATTAACTAACTTGAATTCCTCTTGTAGCACAGTGGGGATGTGAGCAAGGTAACAAGGGGAGGCGTTCAGGCAGGTTTGGCCTGATTAATCCTAAATTTGGGTTTACAGGTAGCAGGAAAAAAGCAGTCCAGCTTGGTAAAAACAGCTGCTGCCACCTGGTGGCTCCTGGTCAATATTGCCACTTCATGTGGGAAAATATCCCATAAATCATAGAATCAGATAGGTTGGAAAAGACCTTTAAGATCATGAAGTCCAACCATTCCCCAGCACTGCCAAGGCTACCACTGAACCATGTCACTGAGGGTCTTGTCTACATGGATTTTGAGCACTTGTTATCACTTACTCCTTGGGAGCACAAATCAGCCACCTCCTGGCTCCATCCTCCTGTTAGTTGTAGAGAGCGATAATAAGGTGCCCCCTGAGCCTTCTCTTCTCCAGACTAAACCCCCTCAGGTTCCTCAGTCATTTCTCATCACACTTGTGCTGTGAATCACAAAAGCTTTTATTAACAAAAATTGATGGTTAGATTATTAAGGCTACTCAAAGTTCACCCTTTTTGAAGCTCTGCAGTTCCTGTGCCATACAGATAGCCTGGGCCAGGATATGGTGTACTATATATTTGCAGTAGCAAAAGGATTTAAATTATAAACTGTTTTATTTTGAGCTATTTTTCTTTGTTCAGGCATAAGTTTGCATTGTTTTAAATAAACCTTTTGTTGAAGAAACAGGTATTTTTATACTGATGGTTGCTTATAGTCATGCAAGTTGGACTCAGCTTTGTCACCTTTCCTCACAGTGATGGTATTAAAAATAAATGTTTTAAGCAGCAGTTCTTTTTCAGTTTTCATTCATTATGTATGTATAGAAAAGCAGCACAGTCCATTTTAGGAATCTTAGCTCCTAATTGGTATTTGGTATGTGGGGATGTTTTAGGACTGCTGTAACTTGGGGGGGGGAAATTCTTAGGCTGAAATTATTTTTTTCTTCTGTTACTTGAAGTGTTATTTCACATGACACTTGGATGAAATTCCAAAGTTCTTGAAAAGCACAAGTATAAACTAGCTAGAGGGTTGTGCCACAGCAACAGCACTGACCCAAACTGCCTGTGACACTAGTTAGTGATGCTGTTCTTTCTGATACAGTTTTCCTAAACTTATAGGAGAATATCATGATTACATAGTTTAAAATTCCCTGGTTTTGCTTCTCTTTCACATACCTCATTTAAATATATTTACATGAAAGGTACTGTAGAGAAAACCAGACTTTAGACATAAAGATTTGTCATTACTTTGGTAGTAGTTCATTTATTATTTGTTTGGTTTCCTTCAAAGGTCTGGAATTAACCTTCTTTTCTGGAGTATATGGAACATGCATTGGTGCTGTGAATAGGTTTGGCAGCGAAGCAAAGAGCCTTATTGGACTCTCTGGAATTTTTATTGGCATTGGAGAAATTTTGGGTGAGTCTAAATTTACTACCCTGTACACAAAAAAGGATTAAGATGATACACTTATTCAAAGTGGGGTTTGTATTTAAACAGATACTGTCTTTCAAGCTTCCAGCAGTGGGTATATGAACAAAACCTGAAATAATAGCAAAATGGGCAATGTGGCTCCTTGTTGCACTGTGAATTACACATCACACTCTGTAAAGTGGTTCTGGAGTAGAAGGTGACATACTGATGGAATCCTAAGAGTCTGCATTTTTTGGATTAGCGCAAATCTTAGAATCCCAGACTGGTTTGGGTTGAAAAAGACCTTAAGATTGTCTAGTTCCAATCCCTGTCATGGGCAGGGACACCTCATGCTAGATCATGTTGCCTAAGGCTCTGCCCAACCTGGTCTTGAATGCTGCTGAGGGTGGAACATTTACAGCTTCTCTGGGCAGCCAGAGCCAGGGAAAAACTTCTTCCTTACATCTAACCTGAACTTCCCCTGTTTCAGTTTAAACACATCACCCCTTGTCTTATTGCTACAGTCCCTGATGAAGAGTCCCTCCCAAGCATCCTTGGAGCCCCATTGGGACACTGGAAGCTGCTCTGAGGTCTCTGTGCAGCTTCTCCAGGCTGAACAGCCCAAATGTTCTCAGCCTGTCTTTGTATGGGTGGTGCTCCAGCCCCCCGTCATCCTTGTGGCCCTAAAAGAAAAGAAGAAATACCTAAGTCTTGTCATGAGAGAAACACTGGGCTGCAGTGTCATTGGGGAGTTTTCAGCCTTTTGATATTCTGTTTTTAAACATTATTATGTTTACATTTTTGTTATTTAAGTTGTAACAATGTTTTAATAAATTGTTGTGCTAAAGATATCTTTAAAAAGATTAGCTTGTGTTAAATCAGATCTAATATTTGAATGAAATTGAATTAAATAATTGTTTTTTTGCTTAAACTCAAGTACTATAATGTTTAACCAAAAACCAATGTTCAGTAGCAACCTGCATGCAGAGAGAGAGGTGCATGCTTTTGCAGTTAACAGCTAAGCACTTGTCCATTGATCTTCCAGTTATCCAGCATGGGGGAATTTATAATCAAAGCTGTCAGCACTTTTTCTACAGTATTCTAAGTTTTATTCTATTTTTACATCTTCAGTTCTGGTTTAATTACTGAGCTTTTTCACTGCTACAGGTGGAGGTGTCTTTGGTTTGCTGAGCAAGAAGAACCGCTTTGGCCGGAACCCTGTGGTGATGCTTGGCATTGTTGTCCACTTCTTAGCCTTTTACTTAATCTTTTTCAACATACCAAATGATGCCCCTATTGCTCCTATGGAAGGAACAGATGATATTGCTTACATGATTCCAAGGTATGTGAACTTTTCCCTTTGGCGGCTGTAACTCAATGTATTTAAAGAGCTTGTTCCTCTAACAGAGAATTCCTTGGAGCTGCTTTTCTGTGCAGTGACTAACTCCATAGGAAAAGCTTTCAGGAATTCTGGTTTTATGCAAGGTATATATTCTACCAGTGTCCATCCAATTTAAGCACTGGAATGGCATAAGAATTAAAAACATTAGGATGTTTGATAGCAAATATGTTGCTTGTGAGCTGCCATTCCTGACCATGTAGTCAGGACAGCCTGACTTAGCAAGACCAGCAACCAGTGTACTAGATGTCAGGAATTCAGATTATTTTGAAAGTGTTGGGTTCAATTGTACTACAGCAGGAGCACTGAGAAGGTGTTTTTAGGCACTCCATGCAGCAGCCTTGCGGTGTTGCAGTGGTTTCCAAAGTCTTTCAATGCTTGTTGTCAAATCCACTTGGTCTAACTTTTGCTGTGCAATCCCTGTCTTACAGCACTCAGTGTTAGGGGAAGGATGTAGGGAGCTTTCTTATAATTGCAACTTTCTTTTGAAGTGCATTTTTGTCAATTTGAGTGAAAATAATGTTGTCAGTTTATGCAGACACAGCTACTAACTTGAAAATAAGCATCCTGCCTGACCAATTTGGTGGCCTACTATGATGGGGCTATGGAGCTGATGGACAGGGGTAGAGCAGTTGATGTCATCTACCTGGACTTGTGCAAAGCATTTG
>JASSUY010027982.1:17760-42760 GCA_032466535.1 Forpus xanthops | reverse complement strand
TCCCCTTGGAGTGGGGTGGAAGGTGCAGCAGGAGACAAAGGACTCTTCGGCTAGGGACCGAAGGACTCAGCCGCCTAGAAACAGAGGAGTCGTCACCATTGTGACCCGCCCGCGGTGTTGCCCACTTCTCCGACGTGGAGAAGCCCATACCCCGCCGTAGCTGGCAAAGCCTCGCACCGCCCGGCCCTCACTGCAAACTTTCCTTTTCCTATGGCTGTCGGGGCCTTCCCAGCCTCTCTCTTTCCCACCCCCGTTGTGGGGAAACGACTATCCCAGAGCTGGGCGTTTCATGTCCGACCTTCCCAGCCCCTGGGGGCAGCTCTGCCCCCAGGTCCGGCCCCAGAGGAACTGCTCTGCGGAGGGGAGCAGAGCGGCCTCCCTCCGCCCAGCGCAGCCCAGCGCTAGCCGCCGCGGTCCCCGCCGCCCGGGAACTCCGCCTTTGTGCTGAAGGGGCGGTCGGAGCCCCCGAGTTCTTCCTCTAGGGACTGCGCGGCGCGGCATGGAGGGGTCAGCAGACGTGAAGGCCCACTACTTTTCGGGGTGCGAGTGTGTGGCGGGGGAGGGAGACGGGAGGGAAGAAGGCGGGGGGGAGTAAAGGGTGTCTTTCCTTCTCCCTAGCCCAGGGAGACAGCCACCTCCTAAGGTCCACGGGGCTTCGCGCCCCCTCTCTGCGCTTGCAGCCGCGGGTCCAGCCGGATACCACGGGTCCCACCGGAGACTGGCAGCCACAGGAGCGGAGGGAGATACCTCGCTGCCTGCGAATGCCCTTAACCCCAGACAGCGCCGCCCCCCTCCCCCCCCCCCCGCACTCAGGGGAATCGCTCTGTCTCAGAGAGTTAGTTAAACTTCCTTCCCCTATCAACTGAAAGCAGCGAGCTTTCCCCTTCCTATGTCTAGGAGGGAGAGGAGGATCTTCTCCCCCCTTACTTCCCCGCTCCAAAATCTCACCCTCAAAGCAGGAGAAAGACCCTCAGACAAAAATGCACCGCCGTGACACAGCTGAGTAGGACTTGAAAATTGCTGCCGTGTTTTGCGAATGGAAGTGTCACATTACAAGTGCTGCAGGTAAATAAAGGTGGGATAAGGCACCGACGCTGCCGAAATCTTCTTAGCGCTTTAGATCTGTGTGGAATGTGTATCCAGAAAAGGTTTCCACTTGGAGGCTTAAGAAATGTGAGTCATCCCCTCCCCCCTCCCGCTCAGATAGGTTCAGGGAGGGAGGGGGAAGAAAGGAAGGAAAGAAAGAAAGGAGAAGAGGGGAAAAAATAAAATAAATAATAATAAAAAAAAAGAAACAAAGAAAGAAGGAAAAGAAAACTCCCACTTGCTTTTCTATCTGCCCAGCATCTTTTCGGGGCGAACCTTGTATGGAGGTAGAGCAAATAAATGCAAAGTGCACGTTACCTGCAATGGTGATTTGAAGGGGGGGAGAGCAGAGGGAAGAAGGAAAAAAAAAAAAAAGGAGATGGAATAGGAAGGAAAAGAAAAAAGAAAAAAAGCAAAAGAAAAGAAAAGAAAAGAAAAGAAAAGAAAAGAAAAGAAAAGAAAAGAAAAGAAAAGAAAATGAAAAGAAAAGCCGACGAGGAGGGGCAAAGTTGCAAGAATGGGAGGAGAGCTTTGTTCATCTGCAAAGTTCCCGGCGCAAGGATGAGCAGGGTCCTGTGAAAGCCATTAATTATGCACAGTTCTGATCAGTAAATGCCAATCCCTTACCACGCGATTCCTGCTCCTGTATTGGACGTTGTCCATTTTTCTGACGGTTTATTAAGTCACTTCAGTAGGCAACCTTTCAAAGCCTTTTTTAATTTACACACACACTATCCCCCCTCCCTTGTGCAAGTGAGCTGGGACCAGAGCTGCTGCACTAAGCTACTTAGCTTGAAAATCAGTTTAGTGAAGGTCTGGGAGATTCTGGGGGGTTTTCCCCTATACAAGACCTATAGCAGGAGCTTAATAACAAAAGTGAGAAAAGAACGAAACTGTACGGAAAATTGCAAACATCAGCAGCAGCTGCCAGAAGCACCAGAAAAATCTTTCCCTAAACCCAAGACCTAAACAGTCAAAATGGTTGGTGTGATCAGCCCCATTATCCAGAAATTAGCTTGAAATGGTTAAGAGATGGAACAAACTAGTGGTGTATATTTTTTAAGATAATTTTAATCGTAAAGCAGAGAAATAAATATTTTTACTTTTTTTTTTTTTCTTTTCCCTGAGCTTTGGTTGCTCGAATACCTCCTTAAGTTTCTGAAAAACCTAACAAAAAAGAGTGCGGTGCCAACTCATTAGCCGAACGACGTTTTTAGAGACGATAAACAGTTACGTAGTAAAAAAAGGTTCGGGCTCAGGGCGAAAAGCAGTCATCTTCCCGATGGAAAGCGGATGCACGTCTTTAAACAGGAGGGAGAGGAATCTGTAGCAGCCCCGGGTATAACGTGATTACACCTAGGGTAATCGCTTAAAATAAATTGTTTAAAGTAAATCAACCTAAATGACCAATCTCTTACAATTCAAAGATCATTGGGCATATCAACTCCTCCTTTCTTTGAGAAGGAGTTTGCTAAGATGGTGATCCGTCCAGTTTCTCAGGGCGATGTTTCCACAGCCAAAAGATTTTCTATTATTAACAAATCAGTTTAGATAGGGGTCCGATAAGAAATGCAAATCCAGACATAGGGGTCGCTGCTTGGCCGAATTTTAACTGAAGGCTGGTTCTGCAGGAGCTGACTGAAGGGTCTGCCTGCGAAGTGGATATGCGAAGCTTTAACACTGACTCTACTAAAAAAAATGAAGTCAGTGATTTTGATCTGCTCCAGATGTCCTAAGTGTGGATATTGCAGTGCTGGGAATCCGCACCAAATATCTGAGGGCACTGATGATAATCAGCGCAACACAACAGCCAGGGGGGACTGGCAATTGTGATAACCTGCTGCAAATGTGCAGGGCTGGAGATGGCAGTGATAAACCGCTGAAAATATCTTCAGATGGAGATGACAGAGATGTTGAAAGGAGACACCTAACTATGGGGAGAATGGGATACTAAGCAGAGCACAGGCTGAGAGCGGAGTTCACATATTTACTAGTCTACGGTTCATCTTTGTAATTGCAGCGGAGATACGCGCGTTTGCGCGGCGCCCCTGAGCGCAAACGCGCGTATGGACCGGCTAATGAGATTCGGGAGTTATGCAGCATTGATAAAAAGATCTACGGACAGAAAGGGAGGCTTAATCACTAAAGCACCTTTTTTTTTGTAGCTGGGGAAGCAAAGTTTTCATCTAATTCTGTAACTGCTTTGAGACATCCTGGTAACGACTTCTTTTGCAAATCCTCTCCGATAACAGACGACGAAATTTAAGATACGCTCTTCAGTTAATAGTCTGTTTCAATTTTCTTTCCTGTGGAAAGAATGTGCTGGGGGTGGAGTGGAGGGGAGTGACAAAAAATAGATTATCCGTATGTTGCTAATTTTCTGGCTGTTCTCAGCAGGTAGTTTTTGGTTTTGTTTTTTTGGTGGGTTTTTTTTTTTTTTTTGTTTGTTTGGTTTTTTTTTTTTCCCTTTTCTCTCTCTTCTCTACAGTTTTTTAATGTGTAAGTTTAAAATAATTCTACCATGTTAAGTATCATTCCTATACATTTTAATGATACATCTGTAGGGGACTGAATCCATTAATTTAATATATCTCGCCTAGGTTCTAATTGTTCACTGACTGTAGACTATTTGGATCAGTTGACTGAATTTTCATTAAGTGTATTATATCTGACGTGGCATGGAGCCGTGTTTTATTTGACGACACTTACTTTTTGGGGAGTGCAGGACCTTGGCGCTTGTTTCCTCACGCCGGCCACCCGCCGCCAGGCCCCGTCGCCTTCGTGCTCCCGTCCGTCGTCCTGAGCTCTTCTCATCAGCTCTGATTTATGAGCCTTGTTAAACACTCATTATTACTTTGCACCTTTTTTTCCAGCAGGGTCTGGGAAACGGCCCCACTTTGTGACAACAGGGCATGTGTCAAACAATTATAGGCGGAGAGGTGATGTAGCTCCGGAGTACCAGATTCCCCCCTCCTCCCCTTCACGTCGAACCCGAGGAACATCGCTGTTAAAACAAGGTAAATATATATATATATTTATATATTTATACATATATATATATTTAAAAAAATCTTACTCTCTCTTTCAAATTTAATTTACATCAACAGCAGCCTTCAGACCTCTGGCCGTGTAAATGAATGCGTTGGTTTGTCCAAATCAACATAAAGTTGAAATCAGGTATACCTGGTCGATTCCCTAAATGTGGACATGTACACATACATAATACAAGAAGGAATTAAAGCCTGAGCAGATACCGAGTTTGACTGTACTCGAGGTAACAGCTAATAAGGCGTTTACGAAGATTATTTTATTTAGGCAGAGAAAGAGCATTTGAAAAAGAAATTATGGTCGTCTCTCTTTTTTAAGTAAATTAAGAGAAATGGATTCCCCACCACCACCCCCCAGATACCCTGACGGTGACTTTTTATTTATCCTTTATCAGTCCACTTCAGTTGCAACTTACATTTATTTCTGATAGCAATGCGAATACATTGATGCTTGCTGTCGTAGCTCTTTTGCAAATGAATTGTTAAAGCTATGCACACGGGCCTATATGAACAAGCTCACACATCTATAGAATGAATTGTCTGCCTCTCTCTGCATTTATCTGTCCGTCTGTCTATCAACCTATCTATGAATATTTTATGGGTCTGAACTTAATTAACAAAATAATTTCCATTTTGTCTCCAAAATGATCAACAGCAATTATGTGAGATTTTTAAGGTTTACAATTTTATGTCACCAGAATGTTGCTCGGGGGCAGAGGCACAATTGCAGTGCCAGCTGCAGTTGTATTTATTTGTTTTTCTGTCTTGTTCCTGTAGGGCTGCATTATGCAGTTTTTAATTAGTTTGTGTTTGTATTTCACCCGTCCCAAATCAATGCCATCCTGGAGCAATGCAATGTAAATTCCTGCAGTACAGGTGTAGCTGCTAGCTCTGGAACACTAGGAAACTCATGTCTTACAAATGAAAGCAGTGAATGCCATTCAGCCAAACTGTCAGCTTTAAACAGCCAAGAGGAAGGAGATCAAAGCAGAGAGCAGGAACTTCTACTCTCCAGATTAGTCTTTATGGTTTGAACGCCTAATGCTATTAAAAGGAACCAGGACATACAGCGCATCGTTGGCTATAAAGTTACTTCTAATTTTGCTAAAGTCCTTCCTTATTTTGGCCAGCGTAAGCTTTCAGAGCATTTCAAGATGCACTGTTTCCTTTGAGGCCTAGTAGCAACTCATCTGAAATTATGCAGAACTAATACCTTCAGAGACACATTTCTGTTAGTGCACTTATTTATATAACTTATCACCTTTTGAAAGATAATTTTGATTTCCTCCTAAGTTCCACAAAGTCTTTGAATAGAACCCGTGGCAATAAAACCTGAAATTCTAGTATCTCCAGACATGAAACAACCCTTTATGTTGTGTTTGGTGTCTCTTCTTTCTTGAAATGACCTCTGTACGGTGGTGTATAAATCTATTATTCCAGTCGCTGAGGAATTCTTTTAAAGACTTTTTTTTTTTTTTTTGTCAGGAAGAAGAGATCGTTCATCTTTAACTAGGCCACATAGAAATTATGATTCAACAGCAGTGTATATTTAATTAGAGTAATCTCACTTGAATTTAATTACCTAATGAATTATTTGTTTAAAAGGTAAAACGGCTTGTTTGCCAAGTACCGTGCAACCCACTGATAAGAACTTCCGCTATAAGAACATTAATATTTAAAAAAAAAAAAAAAACCAACAAAAAAAACCCTCAAAACATTTTATGGTTTCATATTTTAACTCTTTGTTTCTGACTGCCGTCGGTGGTCACACCGAGCCCACCGCTATCAGGGCTCCCATCCACCCCTTCCCTTCGCCTCCCAGCAGCGAACCCTCCGCCACCGCCGACTCGCGTAAGTAACGCTCCCCAGAGCGCCGCACCGTGCGGCAGGAGGGGAGGGTGGGATGTCAAGGGCGGAGACACAGCACACGGAAGTCTCTGCCGGGTAAATTTCGACGAGAAACGGTGGTGCCGGAGCGACTCTGAGGCGACTGTGAGGCCGCCCGGCTGCGGCCAGCAGGGAGGCTACGTATCGCTTTCCGCTCTGCGCACCGCCGGGCAGCCGCCACCCGCGGAGCTGCTCCTCAGGGCTGCTGTCCCTCCGAGCAGCGTCGTGCATAGAAGAGATCATGGCTAGGAAGGTGTCAAAGGGGGGAGCATCAGGCTGCAAACCCGTTATCTTCTTTCTTTTATTTTATTTTTTTTTTTTGCTTTCTCCTTTTCTTCGCAGCCTTAAGGACAGTGCAGCTAATGGCTGTCCTTTGATATTTATGTTTCTTCGGCCAAGGCAACCAAAACTGACCAGCTTCTACCCTTGACCTTTCTCCTCGGTTCCTAAGTTTTCCAGCTACTGCATTGTTTGTCTCCAAGATGCAAGGCGCACACACAGTGCTGAACCACAACACTTGTCAGGAGAATCCTCTGCAAGCACCGCAGCTCGGGGATTATGCTCCTCAAAATAAAATAAAAAGAAGCTATTTTTTTTTTTAATGCAGTAGTGGGAAGCACTCCTTAATGCATTCAACTGCAGAAACACTAGGTCCAAAAAAAAAAAAAAGATCCTTTTTTAAAATTTTACTTTGGGCGTTTTTATTTATTTATTTATTTATTTTCTTTGTTTTATTTTGTTTTTTTTCTTTTCTTCTGAGCTGGGGACTCTTCTACAGTGTTTGACAGTGGGACCTGTCGAAGGTACCGCTGCGCGCCTACACGTCACTCGTTCACAGCTTTCGGTTCTTTCTCCTCCCTTCTCTCGAACACAACGAGGCCACTGTCGAGGCCTGGACCTCCCTATCCCCACTCAGTAGTGATGCTCTGACACCGGGCAAGAAGTCCAATAATTGTCAAGAGCAAAGAACACGCATTAACATGTATTCGGAGGTGGCAATGGTGATCAGGGTATGCCTAGAAGGAAGCGGGAATTTCTCCCTTACTTTCGTTTGGTAGGTAAGAACCTACCAAACATTTCTGATTGAGAAGCATCAGCAAGGGGGAAAGGGGAGAGTGTGTATACTTAACCAGTAGGCAGGGAGTGTAAAAGAAGAAGCAAGCTTAAAACTCAGTTTAAGGGATATTGAGGCATCAGTTCGAGCCACAGCCGTGTTTGGGGGACCTTAATAAGTGGCACTGAAGCTCCCCCTCGGGCACCACTAGTTAGCCCCTGGATGGACAGACGTGCCAGACACACAAAGCTGAAGATGTACCCACGATTCCAAACACCAAACTTGTTTGCTCGGCAGGGAATTCACCCCCTTCACTCCCCGCGGCCAGACAGGAGATGTCTCCCAGCGGAGGTGTCTCCCAGCGGAGGTGCGGAGCTCGCAGTCCCCGGGACTTCCAGTGCCGTTCTCTGCACAGCCGCCTGCTCCTGCAGCCCTTCCGACGTCGGTGCTTGGAATTGAGCTGGGCTCTGCAGTTTCCACTACATTTGACTGCTTTGCTGCAGACGTGCCAGCTCAAGTCCTCAGACAGCTGCCGGACAGCTTGCACAGCACTCAGCTACGCGCCAACGCAGCGGGGCTCGGGTGGTGGGGAGGTGCCGAGAAAGCCCTCGGGAAGAGAGTCGAGGCGCGGTGTTTGGGGTTGCGCAGGAGGTCAGGCGGGAAAAAAGGCAGAGGAGGCAGCCCTCGATCTTGGCCATTCTGTCCCCTCCATTTCAAGGCGGGGATCCTCATTTAGATGGTTTTTTTTTTGTTTTGTTTTTTTTTTGTTTCTCCCTACCCCCATGATTTTTGGAGGTCTCCTGAAGAGAAGCAGCTTTATGCACAGGCTGCACAAGCTGCTGGCACTGTGGCAGTTTACCCTCACCTCAACTATTTCTTGGTGCTGGAAATGTTTGGGTCTGATGTCTCTCTTGCACTTCCAGGTAAATAAACCAGGTGCAGAACCTAAGAGTAGCCTGGGATATCTGAGAGCTAGAATGGCCTATTCACTTCAGAAAATCTCAGACCTCACAATTATATTAAAAATGTTTAAGACATTTGAAGTTGAGACTGCAGTCGTTTTCAGAACCTACAGCAAACTTGTCACAATATCTCACTGTTCAGAGGCACATAAATAAGTTAGTCTCCTCTACTATGCATCATTTTCACACAGAATTATTAGAATCCACTGGCAACTCTATTGAAATCTTTGTAATGGCTTTAGGATATTATGGGAGTTATAGATCTATAGGACTGGTGTTTTAATTCTTGAGAGCCCTTGCTTTTCTTGAAGTTATGAGTGCAGTTGTCACAGCACATTTACATAAAGCAGTTTACTCCATTAATCCTGGTAACTAAATACATATATTAACAGGCCATATTTGTCTGTGTGTTTTTATTCTTACCTCCTTTGGAAGATGCATACATTTCCACTGTATTATTACTGATAAAGTACAGCTGTTTAATTTCAATCATGTGGTTATGGTAGGACAAACTATTAAATAAATATTAGACTGGAAGTTGTTGAATTAAAATTCCTCACAAAAGCTCATCAGATTCTTTTTAATATTCTATAAACAGTATAATTTACAATGTCATTCTGTCCCTTCTGCAGCTTTCTTCTAACACTCCAGCATTAGTAGTAGTTGATGTATTTTCTTTCTTTGCTTTTTTTTTTTCTTCTATAGTCACTCTTTTTGCTAATGTAATTGTCAAGTATACACTGACATGTGCTGCATTTTAATGATGGCTTTTTGTTTTATCCAATACAATTTTTTAATAAAGTTGTTTGGATCACATTTTAAAGACAGGTGTAAACTGTTCCTTTGGTATTAAAGCCTAATATGGACCTGGGTAAGTTTTTTGCCTGTGAATAGATATGCGCTCAAGCCAGACTATATGTTTTTATGCATTTATACACTTAACATACATTTTTTATTTTACTTTAGGCTTACTGAATTGTAATTAGCTTCCCCTTCTGCTTCTTTCCTCAACATTAATATGCTACAGTCCATGCTGCTCATCTCTCTCTTGTATTTGTTCTTTCTAGTAACACAAGAGTATATTACTGTAAGGGTGGTGAGGCACTGGAATGGGTTGCCCACAGAAATTGTGAATTCTCCATTGCTGGGAGTGTTCAAGGCCAGGTTGGGCATAGTCTTGGGTGACATGGTTTAGTGGGAGGTGTCCCTGTCCCTGGCAAGGGGGTTGGAACTAGATGATCTTAAGGTCTTTTCCAACCCTAACTATTCTATGATTCTATATTTGAATGGTAACACCAGTTGAGCTTGGCGTGTATCAAACAGCACTAGTCCATTGAAAGCATTGCATCAGAGTAACAATGAAACCAGAAATAAATTAGATTTTAAATAATAATAATAATAATAATTTGAATGAAAACATTTCTACTGAAACACAATATTATGAAAAAATCCTTCATAGGTGATGCTTTGAACAAATATTTTTTGGACTAATAATGTAGCTTTTCCTGATATTTCTGAACAGTTAATCATGGTCTCCACTGAATTATTGCCCAGATGCTGTAAGAAACGGGAAACTAAACTGTTTAAATTTTTTTAGGACTAGGTCTCTGTAGTAGTTAAATCACTGTAGCAGTGAGTAGAACTTAGTGTGCACTTATGGGCCGCGTCACTGTACTCCACAAAGTAGCACTGAGTTTATTGATTCACTGCAGTTCTTCCCCTCCTTCTCAAACTGCTGTTCCCCCTCTCAATACGTTTCATTTTACTCATGCATGGCACTTCACTGACAAAGATGGCAATTTTTAGGATTTTGACTGGGGTTGAGTACACTCAAACAGTATTGATAATATCACATCCGCTGTTAATCATGCATAACTGCATGAAGATTTAACATAGACTTAATATAGACTGCTTCAATTTACAAGACATTTTATACACTATGGATAGCTATAGTTTTCTTTTTTTCCCCATGTGTATTCTACTGTTTCCTCATATGTTTTGCATTGCTCCTAGACAAGATAAATTTTAGAGGTCTAAGTCATAATGTTCAGAGACTTACAGACACTATTAAGAACAGTAAGGAATTATGAGCATTTATAAACACAACAGGCCAAAATTAAGACCTTCAGTTCAGCAGCTGGAAGCTTTTCGGGGTTAATTACTGCATGCAAAGAGAAAACATGCAAGGAACTAAGCACCAAATGTATTCTGCACCCTCAAGTTAAAGAGACTATCAGTAAGTATAGATAGTGGAGCCTGAATTAAAGCTTTTTATTGTGTTCACCTATGTGTATAAGCTCAAATATTTGACACCTGGATGTTTTTTGAATGACATGGGATACTTAAAGGCAGATACAAAACAAATCTAAGCTGAGCTGATGCTTTGAAGGCAAGGCAAATTGAAGGCAATGTCCTGCAGAACTAGACTGATAATGGGGAGGGAAATATTTGCTTTTCTTTTTCATCTTCTATTTCTTTCACCAGCTTTTCCATGAAGATCAGAGAGTTAGACAACATCATGGTTATTCAGTAGTTCACAGATACATTTTTTTTCTCTCTATTGCCTTGTCTCAGGCCAATAAGTGCAAGTATTTGCAGTAGATCATACTGTGCTGGCATCACGGCTGTAATTGCACTAACCCAGAACACTGTTGCCATAAACAGTTCTATACTAACCTTAATAATTCTAATGCCTTGCAGAAGCAGTCTTGGTGCAGTTTCTTTGATGTAGTAGATACTGCCAGTGTAATTCACAATAATCTTGCAATCCTTACAAAGTCTGCTCTGCAGTTTCCTTCTACTTCACATTATTTACTTGGTCTAAACTACTTGCTGTTTCATATAATGATGAATACCAGTTCATTTAGTTCAAATAAAATAATCTCTTCAGATATTGATTGGTGCTCTGACTAATCCCCACTTCATGAGTCCATCCTGGGACCTGCTGGGAAGTTTCCCCATAATTCCGTGCTACTATATGGCTGAACAAACTTCTGTGTTAATATAAAAAATTTCCACCTACACACAGACTTGGTGTGGATTTCTTGCATTGTCACAGGTTTATGCACTCTCTTAAACTATAATAAGCTCTACAGGTATAAGAAAGACTTCTCTATCAGAAACTGGAACATTGGATGGAAAGAGTGTGGTCAAGAACCTTTGATGTCTCAGTTCCACTGTAATGTTCCTATCATCCATTTCCCTTGGCTCAGTGTTTTCAGCTCTGTGATTGACCCTACATTAAAACCAATCTTGATCTTAAAGTTGTTTTTATTAAAATCAGCATCCCTATAGTCTTTGTGTTTAACTTTACTCGGTAGTTGATAAAGATTTCAGAGATGGGATTGTCTTTCTGCACACTTATATAATGCCTACTCCATCCGAGACCCCAAAGCCTAAGAAACAATAGAAAGAAACCATCCATTTTTCACTGACATGCCTATTCTGCTTAAAAATTGTAAGTTCAAGCAATTAGAGACTCAGATGACCTCTCATGTAACTACAGCTTTGTGAATAAATGCTACCCTTTCCACACCACTAAAAATTACACTTGAAAAAGCATGCATGTGTGCAAGAGTGAAAAACATTTCTGGTTTTGTTTATTTTCATATTCCTAAGAGTTGCTTGTTAATATGAACATGTTTTGGGGAAAAATGGTGGCCTGTCAATGCAAACTGACCTTCAGCCACAGTTGATGCCAAGAAGCTTTATAGCCTGTTATCTGACTGCACACATTGTTAGAAAAGAGTATTGGTGAACGTGTGTTTAACTGGACTTCATGCTTCTGTGCATGTAGTACTTGGGAATTAATTAACACACAAATTGAACACTTTGTTATATTATCACTACTGTTTAACTTTACTTGGCAAAAGTAGAAATGAAGGAATAAATGTAAGAAAGAAAATAAAAAAGCATTTAATACCATCTGAAGGATGACTTCAGCCAGCTGGACATATCCATGGGACAAGTAGGGATGCAGCCAAGCACACGGAGAGGTAGATGAAGACATTTCAGGGGCCACCAGGACCTGACCCTGAGAAGTAAACAATGTCCTACTGGGGGACAGTTACACTAGTAACTTTCAGCAGTCAGGAGTCTTTCAACAGTTCATACAGGAATCTTTGCTGTTTCTTATTAACCTAGGAGCTAGGACAGAGTGTACCCTTAGCATGTTTGCACATTGGGTGAAAGAGACTCTTTGACGGGAGGGCAGGTTGTTATTCAGAAGGATGTTGATATGTTAGAGAAACCTGGAGCTCAGCAGGAATCTCATGAGGCTCGGTATAGGTGAATGTAGAGTCCTGGCCCTGGTCTGGGAGGATATCCTCTTTCACTCAGGCTTTGCATTAACTGGTTGAGAAAACAGCTTTGTGAAAAAGGTCTCAGTAGATAACAGAGGGAACAGGAACCAGCAGTGAGCAGGATTTTCTGCAAAGTGATTATTAATAATGTGGGTGTCAGGCTCTTTTCCGAAGGAACAAGTGATGGGACAAGAGGAAATGACCTCAAGTTGAGCAAGGGAAGGTTTAGGAAAAGTTATTCACTGAAACAACTGTCAAGCACTGGGAACAGGCTGTCCAGGGAAGTAGTTGAATCACCGTCCCTCAAGGTATTTAAGAGATGTGTAGATGTGGTACTTAGGGATGTGGTTTAGTGGTGGACTTGGTGGTGTTAATGGTTGTACTAGTCTATCTTAAGGGTCTTTTCCAACCTGAATGATAATACGATTCTATGGTTCTCTATTTAGCACCTGTGAGACTCCATATGAAGGACTCTGCCTATTTTTGAGCTTCCCAGTGCAAAATAGATATTGACATTCTACAGTCTGTGTAGTGGAGGGCTACCAAGATAATTAAAAGCCCAGAGCCTACGATGAGGACACTGAGAGAATTGCGCTTAAGCCAAGAAAAACAGCCTAGTGGTAGATCTTGTTGCTACCTTTACATACTTTTTGATAAAGTGCGTAATCAAGATGGAAACACTCTTAGAGTGTCAGGATAAGAAGCAGAAGACACAGCCTGCTATATGGGAAATTATGATTAGATAAATAAAAAAAAAAGAGAAGCAGGGGGAAGGCCGCAAAAGAAAAGTAAGCCAAAAGTGTCCAGATGGACTATGGACTCACTGCCCTTGAAGGTAATAAAAAATGAACTGGACAAGGCCCAGAAGACTCTGACACAGTTCAACTTGCTCTGAGAGGAGTGTGGAACTAGATGGCCTCCAGAGATCCTTTCCAACCAAAACTATTTTATGATTTTGTAGTAGTTGAACTTATAGCAATGTAAGAGTGGAGTTAAGATCCTTTCCTATGTTACAGGGCCATCTGTGGCAGACTTTAAAATATGTGGCTAAAATGTACGTGGCTGTAATTCATCTACATATTGACTGCAAGGTACATTTATTTCACAGCTTTAAACTCCCATCAGAATGCATTGTGTAACAGCACTGATGCTTCTATCTCTTACAAATGTGTAGTACAGCTTATATATAGCCATGATGGCTAATAAGATGCAGTCTGAAGTAGTAAAAAAGCCATATGAGTAAGCTACAGAGATATGACGAACACTTTGCCATCTTTCAGAAAGCCATTTCTGTGTCCAGGAAAGAGTGGAGAGGAGGGAGAAAGGCAGGAGACCTGAGGAATAATCATCATCCAGGTAGCTAATTGGCTTTCCAACCTGGCTGGTGCTTCAGGGGCCTTCTTGGGGGGCATACAAGAAGTAGGATTGCATATAAATTTGCAGAATACCAGAGTGAGAAAGCAGAGCCACCAGTTATTTTCATGTATTATACTTCTAAGTATAATTTCTCTGAGTACATAACTAAGGGTATTTCCTAGCTGAAGAGCTGTTGTCTAGCCAGGCTACTATGATTCAGCTTTCTCCGCTTGTGATGTCCCAGAAGAGGCTCTTGGCCCATTTCTAGATTAAGATACTTTGTCATTTGTTACAAAATAGCAAAAAGCAAAGACACTGAAAGTACATAGAGGGGGGGAGCAGGAAAGGCTTTAAAGGGGTTTTGCAGTGTTGAAATGGAAGTGTTCTCTGACCTTTCTTAATCCTACTTATCGTTTATGAAATAACAAGTACTGCTAAATAAAAGAGACATTCTTAATTGTGGAATTAACTGTAATTACATGCCATTCTGTAATATTTCATAATTTTGTAATTGCATTGTGTTGATATTTAGTGAACATAATTCCTTTATTCTTTCTTTACTTAACAAATAATCATCTTTGTAATAGGTAATAGAATTGTGAACCAAACAAAACTGTACATGCAAGTGTTCAAAACATTTCTATTTGTCTTTTGTTTCAGTAGGAATCCAAAACAAAGTTAATCTGATCAACAGGGATCAATAGAAAAGTGAGTGAAGATTCGCATTTCTTTGATGCCAGTGAAGGCAGTGATATAATCCTCCTAAACAATGAAGGCCTTTAATTCAGAGTCTTGAACACTGAAAGGCATTGTGAAGTGGGATTTGCAGTGTTTCTGGTTTTAATTTAAACTGTACAAGCAGGTGCAGTAATGGGAGGTGGATTACTATTACATTGTTGCAGTACTATAAAACAAAACCCACAGAAAAGTCCTAGAACTGAGTTATTAATGACAATAGTAAAATGTCTTAGAGGAGCTTCCTTCTGTCTTATCCTTCATGTCCCCACACCCAGTTTTAATGTATACGTTTCTTTCTTTCTTTGTGATTGCCTTAGGTCTGAAGGACAGCTACTTACTTGGGACTCCTGTACCTATGTGGGCTGACCACCTCTGGAAGCAACATCAGTCAGTTCTTCAGCCTCCTGCTACTTGGTGACCTCACCTGAAAGCAGTGGACTGGGCTGCAGAAGGCTCTTCTGTGAATTTTGGGTGCTGAGAAATGCATAAGACGTGAGACAGGTTCACCACCATGAGTTACAGGGGGTTGGTTCATCAGGTGGGTAACACCAGCCAGCTGGGCAGGATTTACCAGTCAGACTATGTCACATCCTTCCTAAGTGAGAGGAACAGGGAAAGGCTTAGGTGTGGCAGTGGGGGTCAACTGAGAATACTTGGTAGTGAGGTAAGTCCACAGAATATAAATTGGCAAAGCAGAATCAAGTTTGGTGGCAGCAGCCAGGGTCCTACCCAGTCCAGTGACCACCAGATAGATCCCAGCAGTGAGGTGGCAGGTCTGACATTAAGTTGGGAAATAAGCCCATGAGTTAGGGTCCAGCCCAGCAGAGTGCATGGCCAGGCATGGCTGTGATGGACCTGGAGGTAGGCACAACTACAGCATAGCTCATACAGGGACTGATGCTCCTAGACTGAGCAGAAACAGGACTGTGGATAGGCAGGGGAGGAAGAGTGGAAGTAGGGCACCCACCTGGGAATGTTAAAGCCTATAAGTGCCCTTGGGCCTTGATAAGCATATGGGAGAGGATCTCTGATTAATCTGAGAGCAAGGAGTAACAGAAGGATCCTTGCTGGAAGATACAGTATCTGACAAGACAGGATGCAAAGTGTGGCCCCCCAGCTTGTGCTAAGGCACTAAACCAGATTTGCAATGTAGAGCACAAAGGACTCAGATTATGCTGAAGCTGATGGCAGTGCTTTTATGGACATCAGAAGAAGGATGTTTACATTCTCTACATTTCCATTTGCAGCCCAGGCTTGTGAAAACACAATATGTAGTAGAACACCTGTTGTCAGTCATCATTAATTTGTTCAGAGTGAAAAGAATGATTTCATAGTGTTCTTTTTCTGACTTCTTTCTCTTCTTCTGATTCCCTTACTTCATGTTCATTTAGAGTCTAAATGGAAATACTAATATTAAATAACTATATTCAATATTTTTTGTTCCATATTTGTTACAGAAGGAATTGGGGATTGGTGGATTGTTCTTTGTGTCTTAATTAGTCACTTTTTTTTCAGTCTTCCCTTTTCTTGTAATGTAGAGGAAGTTCAACTTTTGAACCTTAAGTTAAAATGTTTGTCTTGGCCCTACGCTGAACTTGCCTAGTTCACTGGTTTATGCTTTGGTTTGTAAAACATACAAGGGTATAGATGGGCAAAATCAAGCTTACTGTGCATTCACAAATTTAATAGCAATGGCTGCAATCACTGTGAAGACCATTTCAAATGCATTTTGTTCTCATGTTGTTTTTGGAGTTTTCTGCCTACCTGTAAGAAAAAAAATACTGTCCTCTAACCTAACAACCTCCAGGAACACAGGGACCCACAACCATCAAAACTGACACAGAAGACTGGTTTCATGGCACTGGGGGGAGAGGCATGATGCCAGAGTGTTGTTCTTATCTTTAGATAACATCTGCCTGAATAGGGCCCTCTTTGTTTCAGGAGCCATAGGTGTGTTTTACATGCACTGTTCATTTATTTTTTTCAGATGCATCTTCAGAGATAATAAGGATTGCACTAATTGCCTAAATAAGATTTGGAATTTAACAGATTGTGATGTTCAATAACATAATTTTCTTTGACAAAACCAACATAGGTAGTGCTGTCCTAGTCTGCTAGCTCTGGAAGCTAGAGTTGATTTAGAAGGGCAAGAATGAGATTCTAAGAACATAAAGAAATAAAAGTGCTATTTATCACTATTTCAGTACCACCAACTTGTTATTTTTATTGTTCTTCAGAATAATGGGATTTATTAAAGCAGTTTATCCTCAAGTCACATAATAAATATTATGCATGAGGAATTAAGAGGATTCTAAATAGAAAAAGATAAAAAAGCACCTTAAGTTTAACAGAAATCTACAGAAAGGAGACCTACATTTCAAAAACTATCCAATTTCTACCTGGAGCAAGCAGAAAACAAGTACACATGGAAAATAAAAAGTTCAGTTATTAAAACCACTCAAATAGAGATATTTGGGTAGTTATTGATGTACTCAAATGAAAGAAGATGATCGCGTGTATGAAAGGTTTTCAACAGCTGTCTTTGGATTCAAATAAAAAATTAGGCAAACATCCTGGCTGCTATGTATCTGGGATATATACACCGACACTCAGTATTCACAAATTGCTAAATGGTTGTTGGACACTTGAATTTCTATTGATTATTAAAGCTCAATGTCTGAAAGACTTGTTCAAAAAAACAGGCAAGCAAACAAGCAATTGCATGGTGTTAGGATTCTTGGTGTATACAAAATTCACTACAATAAGAGCAAACATTCTGACCAGATAAATAATCTTAGTTCAATATGGCAGTAGCCATAACAGGAAACCTTTCAAATGTCAATTACATAAAATTAAGGATGATAAAGGGAAAAGAGTATTGTAAATCAGACAGCAGGAAATTTCAAGGATCACAAATTCTTGCCTAATATAAATTACGGCAATAAATTCTAGCATGGATTGTTTCTTTTATCACAATGGTTACCAAGAAAATAGGAAATGTGAGCTGAAATTCCAGGACATTTAAATCATGGCAGTTCCTAGAAGTTTAATTGTTTTATTTCGTTTCCAGCTCGCTGAAAAATGAACACAAGCAATAGATAATCTATTTGACTGTATAAGTTAATGTCTGCTTAGATTCTGTGTTAAGTCAGCAAACAACAATCAATGTAATTATTATGGTAAGTGGAAATATATAGCTAACCTTATTCCTTCTCTCATATGTGACCCTCGTGACATATATTCATGTAACAAGAATTTCATTGAACACTGTGGAAAGATACCAGGATAAAACTGGCATGTGAGTCAATTTCAGTTCTTGGCAGAGGTTTTTGTCCCCTGAATCTTCTCACTATTACAAAACAGTCAAAGAATAACTGCCTGAAAGATGAGAATAATAATAAAAAAATAAAAAAAAATCTTTTAAGATTGTATCCCAGAGTACTGTGCCTTGCTTTTCACTCTTTGGAGTTATTAATCATCTCTCAGATGGCTTAACAGGGGTGGACATTGGTCTCCAATTGTGGGGATGTTCTTATGTTGTAATTAAAGATACTGCCTCAGAGAAAACTAATATAAATATGAACTGCTCTGGCTAGCATTAATCTATTTTGATATGAAGTGATCTGGCATCATGGGAAGCCGAAGGAGATTTTGTTCCTGTGGTTTGCAAACAAAAGAAGAGCCCTGCAAGACTACAGAAAAACACAACTCCAACAATGCTTATAATTTGGCCTGGAGTTGATGACGCAGTACATTCAGGCAACTCACGCAATGCAGAATCCCACTAGTTAATTTCAGGTCTCTGCAGAAGGCAGGTCATAATAAACATTGGTTACTCATTGTGCCATGATGACTAGTTAAATGCCAAAGCAATGTTCTGCATAAAGTAACATAGGTTCCTATATATTTCTGATCAAATACTTCCAAAAGAAAAATTCTTGTGCTGAGTATAGCATGTTCCTGCCTTTGAGAATAGCCAACCCCCATACCCCCCCAAAAAAAAAAAAAACAAACAAAACCCAAACCAAAGCAAAACTAAATGAAAAAAAATGTCTCTGGTTCTAAGATTTAAATTTCACTGCCCTTAAACTATACAAATGTTCTTGTTCAAAAACATAATTTTATATCCAACTCTATGAGTGTAACCAGTTTCTGCAATCTCCCTGCAGAATTATGTCGGTTTGGGACCAGCCTGTGAGTACTCTCTTCAAAGGGAATGAGAATAACAAGTGTATGACTACACAGTGTCATCTGACACCACTGAGTGTGTGATAGAGCTGATTAACTGTGAACATAGATAATACAGAAATGATGCCCCTGAATTGTTCTGTAGTTCTTCAAAAAAATGTAAGTGAAGATTTGGACCCATTATTTATTTGCCTTGCATACAAGATACTCTATTATGTATCTTATTCAATATAATTTGGAGCTTCAGCTAGAGCAGAGCCATTCCTGGAATAAGGTAGAAACTTTAGTAGGAGCTCTAATGCCTTTGCAGTGAGGCCAGAATTAAGTATAATTTCTCCAACTCATGGGATTGCTTTGTACAGGACTGGTTGTATAGGGACTTGTTGCTGAGCAGTGATATATGAAGTGATCTCTCAGAAGACCTGGACTTGTGCCTTTCAATACAACTGTTTAGATGATGGCAACGCTGTCTGACACTAAGGGCACATAAAAACCTCATCTCTCATTTTCCTTTTATGTGGTTGGAGTTAATGAAAGTATTAGGAGGTGAGCAATTTCTTTGCAGAGAGTTTATTGTTTAGGTCCACAACATCAATAAGAAATGAAGTATTAAATTATATTAAAGAATAAATATGACAATTTTCCTCTCTTTTTTTTCCAGTGTGCTTTGCTTCACTGTGTCTGTGATTAGGCAGCAAAAGACTTCATAGTATGGACGTGTTTTTTTTTGTGTTGTCAGTGTCAAAGAAACAGTAAGGTATGAGCATAGAGATTAATGGAATATGAAACTTTAAATATTGCATTTAGGATGGTGGAAATGCACCACATGTTCTGCAGTAAATTAGTTATCTATATTCCATTATCCTATTACAATTCCAAGAATGCACTTCCACTAATTCTAGTATTTTGCCAGCAAACTCTTCAGATCAGGGCCTTGACAAAAGATAAGTATTGCACATCTGGATAGTCTCCATTTTTCTCAAGCCAAGGAATTATATTTCTAACAAGTCCTCAAGTGAACTCGTGATACTGAATTCTGCTGGCTACTCTTGACTCCTGTATTTTCACCAAGGAACTGTGGAGAAAAATGGAAACATGTACTCCTCAAATCCCTCTGTGAATGAGCCCTGTGTCTGGGTTCCCAACTTTCACTTGCAGACTCTGACAAGGTTCAGTCTTCCTCCCATGTATTTTCTGGTTTTATTTTAGCAGACAAAGCTGATCTGCCCTCTACTACAAATAGCTGCAAATGGTAATACTAGCACTGGTAAGCAATCAGGTAAATGCCAAACCTTCCATGAAATGCCCCAGTCTCTACTGATGCGGAGGCTTGCATGCAGCACCATTCGTCAGGGGTGCTCATTCATCATTAACCATCTGGGAAGACAATATGAGCTCAAATGCCACCAGGAAAGAGACAGCAACTCTGGTTTAAATGATCTACGTTTGTTTCGAGGGAAAATTGAGAGCAGAAAGTAGGGCTAAATGTATTAAATAAATAATTTGCTCTGAGTCAGATTCTGCTATGTTTACTCATTCAGAAAAGTACTTTATTTAGCACCTGAATGAGCATTTCTCATGGAATGAAATATCTGAACCAAGAGAAAAAAATCAGAAATTTGCACTGTATTGTGGTCAGTATCAGAAGCTGCTTAACCATGGGAGACAGTTTAGAAGTCTTCCAGCAACGGTGGGTAGATCACTTCATCTTAGTATAGTCTATGCAGAAGGAGTGTCTGGAGAATTTAGTACCCAATTTCTAAGAAGTTCTCTATTGCCTATATTCAAATGGTCATTTTCAGAGGCTTAAATTTCAGACAAGCTTGAATGAATTTTCAAAGGGACAGCAGGTTCCAGACTGGTCCCTTACTACCTTCCTGCTTCCTGCTCCAAAGCACATTTCAGGATCCTATTAAGAGCTGACAAGCAGTCAGTAAGAAGAAATGCAGATAATAAATACAAATGCAGGGTGACATAGGTTATAGAAGATCCCAGGGTGTCCCCAGTCCAGTTTCCTGCTCAGAGCAAGGTCAACTATGGGATCAAGTCAGGCTGCACAGGGATTTATCATGCCTGGTCTTGAAAACTTCCGAAGACAGAGACTGAACAGCCTCTCAAGGAAACCTGCTCCAGAGCTTGACTGTTTTGAAGGTAAGTTTTCCTGATATTAAATCCAAGATGGCATTTTTTTTTGTGGTTTTCGTTCTCTTGAATGACTCAACAGCTTCAAATGAAACTATTCTTTGTGTAAAAGATGTGTTAATTTTCTGCACCTTTTTGTGTAGGACTTGATTTGGAAGGCATTTTCTAAAAATATCTATTAGTCTGGGTCTGACAAATTAAGTAAATGGATATTTAGACATATAGGACCTTTAAGTACATCTAGGTTAGTTAGCAGAAGTTCTGAGGATCTTGACTCTGGAGGATGTACTCAAAATCTGCAGTAGGTATCCCAGGCCTTTTGCAGCTCTTTTCCTGTTCATAGGCAATTAAGTCTTATTCTTAGTAAGAGCATTCACAAGTTTTGTGAGGCTGACATTCTTAAGAGCATGTTTGTGATACAAACAGAGTTATAGAAGTGTTGATAGCTTGTGTATTTTTAGTTTTGTGATGGGAATCACATTAATGAGAACATCTGACTCAGAATGTTAATGCTTATTCTCATGTGAGATGAAACAAGTAGACAAACTGATAACAGCATCACATTCATGTAGCTGATCTTTTCTCTTTTACTTTTACACAATGTATTATTTCTAGGGAAAGCAACAACAACAGCTATAAAATTTCCTCTGGACAGTTAATTAATAAATCTATATCAACTAAATTTAAACCACCATTAACTACAAAACTAGAAGTTTAAATCACTCATGAATTCAATTGCATATTTCATCTCCACCAGCTCCATTGTGACAACCAATTTCTAAGGACTGATAATAGGGGATGATAATGGACGGTTGAAAACATTATGTAGCACATGAACTCTGGTTTGTTGTTGCTACTAAGCAGAGCATGAAGGATAGAGTTCATGAAATCACTGACAGGCAGCCACTACTTGACCATTCAGCACATAAATGTCTCTGAATGCATCTGGGTTGGCTGCACAAGCAGAGGTAGGCATGGGACAGTGGAAGAATAAAAAGTGTTGTTGTGGGGAAGTTACCTGGAGGGGAATACAGCACATACAAAGAACTATTACTGTATGGGTGAATTGTACCGGAAATAGAGGACATGGGTGATCAGAAGTGATGTGGTTATGGGTAAGGGGCCGTACTACAGCTACAAACAACCTTACCTGTCTTTTCCCAAGATTTCCTTCCAAAAGGGAGCCTATAGGGATGATGGGGAGGGACGCTTCACTAGGGACTGTAATGAGAGGGCGAGGGGTAATAGATTCAAACTTAAACAAGGGAAGTTTAGATTGGATATGAAGAAGAAATTCTTTACTGTAAGGGTGGTGAGGCACTGGAATGGGTTGCCCAGGGAAGTTATGAATGCTCCATCACTGTTGCTGTTCAAGGCAGGTTGGACAGAGCCTTGGGTGGCATGTTTTAGTGGGAGATGTCCCTGCCCATGGCAGGGGGATTAGAACTAGATGATCTTGAGGTCCTTTCCAACCCTAACTATTCTATGATTCTATGATTCACTTACAACCGTGTTTAAAGGACCCACTAAAAAAGCGTTTTGTGATTGAAGTGATATGTTGATTGTGGTTCATGGCATTCCTTTAAAAGGCTCCAGGTACAGAAATACATAAAATAAATACAGTTCCTTTCTTTGTCAGTCAGGAAGCATAAGGCTCTCAAATGTGAAATTCAGACCCAGCCCTGAATTCCCTTTTGGGTCAAAATTTGAACAATATCAATGGGATTTTGGTAATGAAAGGATTATTAATTTACCCTCTGGATGTCTGGGCTGGCATCTTCTGAAATGTTTATTTGGTATATAACTTTCATAAACAAATTTAGAGTATTTCCCCTTTACTATGCTACCAAATATCTTTTTTTTTTCTCCTGTGTGAAAGAAAAAGCTATCAGAAAATCACAAGCAATTAACATACTGTTAAATCTCAGTCCTGAAAGTGGAAATAAAACATGAAAGCTCACCCCCAGACCATTAAAAACACCTGTAAATACCTACACATTTCATTTCTGAAACTTTTATTGTTTTCAAGCAGGAAGAATATCTCATTTGCTCCAGTTGTCATAAATTTTAAGACACAGCCCCATCATAATGTAGCTTCCTAAAGCCTAGTCTTCTCTCCAGTATTTTTCTCTCTTGCTAGTCCAAGTTACAATGTATTTTGAGACAGAAAGGCAGTAACAGACAACTGTCTTTCTGTAAAATATAGTGATGTTATTCTGTACAAATGGAATGAACCTCATATTTTCATTTCAGATCAAAGTAGAAATCTTTTGAAGTTTAGCTATTTGATAAAAAAGGGCTTTATAACAAGCAGATATAGAAGTTAATAGGACATAGAGATATTTTATTAAATTGCAAACCATTATTAATATTGCAGTTTTAACTTGAAAGAAATATGTGAAATGACACCGGAAATTAATTAGATTATTTCATCATTCTTTTACATTATAAACTTTGATACACTTGCATAGATATATAGGTACATTGATAAAAAGACACAAAGACAAACAGAATTTTAATGAGTGGGGAGCTTTTATCTACTATCGCTTTGTGACTTAATTTTTTCTGTTTATACTGCCTATTGATTCCAGTTGAAACCTGCTGTTTTAATGTTGTTATTGATATTCTCTCTGGGTTTTCTTCTAATTCTGGCATTGATATTACCTTGATCGGATTTAGTTTATTTGAATTGCCTGTAGGTTTCAGTCTCCAGAGTTTTTCACTGCTTATAGACATGCAAAGATAAAACCTCTCTTTTTATCTAAAAATCCTTGAGAGACTCTGAAAGATACAGCCATTTTCTGAGAACATTAAAAAGAAAGAGACAACAATCAAAAGGAATATACTTCTCTCCTAGCCTATTCAAGATGTCTTTTCTATCCAGCCTGTATATTCTCTGCCATGCACAGACTTCTCATCTAGTCAATACCATTTTCCATTTGGAAATGATGTGTTTGCCATAATGTCATAAATGGTTCCAGGCTCTGTGTCACAGCCTGCATTTTCACAGGACCATCTCTCGTCCTAACTGATTTAGGAACTGGATCTGTATAGTGCTCCATGTTATTTATTTTTGCACCCTAGTGCAAAAGTAGACTTTATCACATTCTCCCTTCCCAATGATATAATTCAATGTTTGAGGGTAGGTGTGGTAAATGAGGGAAAACTCACTAGGTGTTCTAGCTAGACATGATTTCTATACACTTCTCATATAAGTTGCCATTGGGTAGATGCCCCATCCCTGGAAACATTCAAGGTCAGGTTGGACTGGACTATGAGCATCCTGATCTAGTTGAATATGTTCCTGCACACTGGACCTTTCAAGGTCCCATTCAACACAAGCTGCTCAATGATTCTATGAATCTATGATTCTATGATTTATACAATTAGTCTGTGATCTTAGAAAGAAATAAGCAAAAGAATACTAAAAAATAGAGTTTTGTCTTTCAAATTGGTAGTTTTTTTTTTCCTGGCAAGTCAAAAAAAGTAACGCTGCTCCTACCTCACCATCCTGCTTTTTTATATCTTTTTAATTAATCTGCTTTCTTTTAGTTGATTCTTTTCTTTTCTTTTCTTTTCTTTTCTTTTCTTTTCTTTTCTTTTCTTTTTTTCTTTTTTTTTTCTTTTTCTTTTCTCTTTTATTTTCTTTTTTTCTTTTTTTCTTTTTTTCTTTTCTTTTTCTTTTCTCTTTTATTTTCTTTTTTTCTTTTTTTTTCTTTTCTTTTTTTTCTTTCTTTTCTTACTTTTTTTCTTCTTTCTTTCTTTCTTCATTTTCTCTTTCTTTCTTTTTTTCCTCTGAAAAAGATTACTGCTGGCTTGTTTTCTCATCAAAAGATGAGTAGCAAAGTAGAGTAAGTATCCTAGTTTCCCTATGCTTGATAGCCTTGTGGCTACTGCATTTCGGGAAGTGAAATATCTGAGGTTTCTTATAAAAAAACAAGGCTTACAGGACACCTGGGTCAGAGCAATCCCAGGCACAGCTACAGGTTGAGCAGAGATGAGATTCAGAGCAGCCCTGAAGAGAAGGACTTGGGGGTGTTGGTTGATGAATGAACATGAGCTGGCAGTGTGCTCTTGCAGCCCAGAAAGCCAGCCATATCCTGGGGTGCATCAAAAGGAGCGTGACCAGCAGATCGAGGGAGGTGATCCTGCCCTCTACTCAGCTCTCGTGAGACCTCACTTGGAATATTGTGTGCAGTTCTGGTGTCCTCAACATAAAAAGGACATGGAAGTGTTGGA
>JASSUY010027982.1:0-17660 GCA_032466535.1 Forpus xanthops | reverse complement strand
ATGGCAGGAGGGTTGGAACTAGATGATCTTAAGGTCCTTTCCAACCCTAACTATTCTATGATTCTATGATTCTATGACTACTAGTGAGGTAGAGATGTGGTGGCTTTTGGAATATGTTTAGCTCCACTGTAGCTCTTTGTTCTTCATTCTGAGCCACTCTTCTGTGCAGAAGGGAGATGTAGGGAGATGCTCATGTTTTTCTCTGGTGTGGTGGAACACCAGCAACTTGTATTACATGGAAACTCTTGTCTCTAACCACTCCCTCTGTATCTGCGTTATTTACTTGCTCATCTCTGTTTCACTGTAATTTTAAAAGTTAATTGTCAGCTTCTTAATGGGTAAACAGTTAATCTAAGGTTGGCAGCATTGAATCAACTCATCTCAGACTGTAGAGCACTAAATTTGTCTACTGCAGACTGGCAATATTTATTTGCTGACTGGCAGTTAAATATTTAATTGTCGGATTCACTCACAACTGTATCACAAAAAATGTTGAATACCTTTTAATTTTCACATCAATTTACTTTTAATTTTCATCTGTATTCTGCTTCTTAATAAGGGTTTGAAGCTTCAGATTTATCAAAACTAAGACAAACATAGAATACTGGCACATTTTTAAGAAGTCAGAAATATGCTGTACTCCAAATATTCTCAAACTCATAAACGTCTTCTCTCAGTCTTTTCAAATTTTCAAGCAAAAATATCCCAGTGTCAGATGATGTCATGGTATTAAAATCAAATGACTGCATGATGCCAGACACCTTTGAACTTTGGTGTCAGAAGAACCACAGAATCAGTAGGTTGCTTAGGCTGGAAGGAACTTCTTCGGGTTGCCTAGTACATGCTCCAGTTCAAGCAGGGCGATAGAGCAGGTTGCCCAGGACTGCGTCCAGTTGTGTTTTGAATAGTTTTGGATGTGTTTTGAATAGTTTTGGATGGTCTTTTGCCTACAGCTCCCCCCCTGCTGGCTGCAGGGTACGGTGGAAAGGTAGGGGTGCCAGGCGGAGGGACTATTTGAAGCGCAGGAGGGAGGTGGAGAGATAAAGGACACAAGAGGCCTTGGTATGAGTAGGAGTGGAGACTACAGCTGAGAATGTGGAGGCAGAAGGCAAAGAGCTAGTAGATGGAGACATGATTTTGGAGAGAAAAAAAAAAAAAAAACCAAAACAACACTTTTAGAATATTCTCTATTCAGCAGAACCTGTCATGGAAAGCAGATGTGATAACCTGCTGTAGTCAGTGAAAAGGCTTGAAACCTGTTGGTTAAACTGTGTGTCATATAAATTTTTTAATGCTTAATCAATATATTCAATCTACTATCACCAGCACAAGGAAAGAAAAGGAAAGAAAAGAAAAATGAGAAGAGAAGAAAAAAGACAAATAAAATAAAATAAGGTAAAATAAGAAAAAAAAGAAAAAAAAAGAAGAAAATAAAAGAAAAAAGAAAAGAAAAGAAAGGAAAAGAAAAGAAACGCAAAAGATTAATTGCTCAAATGAGATTATTGGATCTTTTTTTACTATTTTTGAATGAAATTCTCCACTGTTAAAAGGATAATTTCCTCTTTTCATACAGATATTGTGAGGAAGTGTAACTAATTACTTTTCATGAATACAGCTATGCTCAGAAAGGAAGAAATTGCTCTGCATATAGTGTGTATTTGATTGCTTTTGCTAATATCATGCATGGAACTGAGCACTGAGAAAAGGAGTAATTCAACATGACTATATCAATATAAAAATTAGGCAGTTAGTCTAAATTCATGTCAACACAATGATCAGATGATTCATCCTATTCCAAGCAGACACTCAGACAGGACAAATCACCCTCTGTAGCGGCTGGATTGTCTGTCATAGATTACTGAGGACACAGATGACTAGTTCAGACCAGATAGCCAAGTTTAGGAGCTTGTAGTGTGAGTGAAGGTCAGTAACCACTGTGAATGAGTACTCATTATTTGCGAACTAGATGAACTGGTTTTGGCTAAAACATTTCAAACTAAAGTTTGGTGGAGTTGTAGGCAATGTAAGAAAAGGCCTTGTGTTGTGCTGGGTTATACAGCTGGAGGAATTCCTCTGATGCTGTTACAAAGCAATGACTGAAAAAGCAGAAATAAAAAAATGCAGTTTTAGTAATGTAGAGCTGCTGTAAACAAGATCAAAGCATTCCAGATGTCTTACTATGATGATGAAATGGGAATCTTAGGTCTACAATCTAAAAACCACAAATCATCATTTATTTTTACACCACTAGAAATGATTGGTTTATATTATTTTCTGATGTTAAAGCATATTAAAAAACCCCAGTGTTTTAGCTACCATGTATCATTACACAATATATGCTATATATGGACTGAATATCATGTCTAATGATGGAGAAAGTCTGGTTTTGTCTAATAATGTTGCCTGGAGAAATTGTTCAAGAGCTGTTCATCCTTGTGGAAAGAGTAGTTTGATATCAGTGAGACTTATCTGCTGTGTAAGTACCAGTTGAGTTGTAAAGCTTCTCTAGGGCATTTTATCAGGTGCTCTTATTCAGCAATGATGGCCTCTATGAGAAGAGAAAGAGCAGAGAAAGAAACTTTGGCTCTTACAGATAAAAATAAATGGATCTGGTAAATTTTATTATTATTGGTTTTTTTTCCAGTATTTTTAGAGTGATGCAAAGATATCCACCCCTCTTCTTTGCTGTCACACAAGTGTTGAAATATACAGCATTTCTATTTTACTTAGTTTGTTCTCTCCATTAATGTTAAATCTAACTTCGGAGGAAAGAAAAAAGATGTGCTAAAAAGCATCTCCATTTAAGAACTGGTTTTCTTGCGCTTATGCCAAAAATTTCATGTCAGAAATTTTTCAGATTCTGTCCTCAGACAGATTTATATATGGTCTATTCACACATGTTTCAGTGAGAGTTTCACACTTTTATCTTGGAGAAGAATTTGACCTCTGGGTTTTGGCTCTCTTAGGAATAGTTTAGGAATATTAGCTGTACTATGCCCTGAAATATTTCATGCTCATTGCTGCTTGACTGAGAGTAATTCAGGAACCACTTTTCAAGAGACTGAAAGTGGATTTTGTAATCCTTTTGAAATCTTTGCTTTTTTGATGTCTGTTAATCAAATTGGAAACAAGATGTCGAAAACATTTAGACTCTTACCGTAAAACACAGGGCTATTACTGGTTGAGAGTAGAAATGGAAGGCAAAAGATAAAGTTTTATTACAGCCTCAGTTAGAGAATTTGCCTATGGCTCAGGAAATATCCCTTAAGACTTGAACTGTTCCCACTGTTTTAACTACAAGGAAGAAATACACATTTTTTCACAGTTGTCCCTTCAGCTATTAAATGAGATGTTGATTTTCTCACATATTGGTGTATGAAAGTTTTTACATCTCCACTTGATTTATTCTGGAAAGCCTGAGTAGGTGGAGTTTTGTCCCCCCAGTGCTAGGTTTTGACCATTTTTGTACTTTTGTTCTGTAATTTGATTTACCAGTGTAAATGGGATTCTTAGGGATTCTTTTGCTGCTTATAAAAGAAGGCATCATAATCAAGCTTTAAGTAGACGTTGTTATAGTAGCTGGGTTTTGCCCCAATTGCTCTTAAATGGCTTAGGTATTCTGGGAAGAGTGGACTCTGAGATGTTTCTCTAAAATTTTGGGGGAGAAACATCCCAGGAAAAACACTTCTAGAATATTCTCTATTCAGCAGAACCTGCCATAGAAAGCAGATGTGATAACCTTTACATTTGCTGTAGTCAGTGAAAAGGCTTGAAACCTGTTGGTTAAACTGTGTGTCATAAATTTTTTAGTGCTTATTCAATCTACTATCACCAGCACAAGGAAAGAAAAGGAAAGAAAAAAAAAATAAAAAAGAGAAGAGATCCCAGAGGAAAAAAACAGTGAAGAAAAAAAGAAACTGATGCTGATATAACTTCTCGCATTTTTCTTTTTTTTTTTGTTTCTTAGAATTTCACAGCCTCTTTCCCAGCTAGCAAAATAAACAATTAAAGGCATTTCTGTTTGATATATTATTCAAGTTAATGAACAAAAGCACGTTTGTTACTCTCATAATGGAGCTGAGGAAAGGAAATCTGTTTCAGACTTGTCATTGTTTGATGCAAGGCTGAGGATTAATATACTTATTTGAGATCAAGAGTATCCCATTTCAGTACAACAAGTTGATATTTTGTGAATTTATGCAGAAATCAGAGTGTTCACAAACAGAATTACATAAAAATAATAGAAGATGTGAAACAAAAAAACAACTCAGCCATTTCTGATTTAACTTTTCTGTATTAAATCCTGAGGAAAAAAAAAAACACCATGGAACACCCCATGAAAATGTGTAATATGCAAAATAGAGAAAAAGGTACCTATACAAAATAAAGTTAATTATAAATGCTGATGCAACAAAAAACATATGAAACCCCCCAAATGTTGCAACAACAATATATATTGGATTTAGTCTTTTTCTGAGCTACTTGGTTCCTAACACTTCTATCAACTCCCAGATAGTCGACTTGGTGGGTTTTGTGCTAATCAAACCTGAAACTCACTATGGACTTCTGTGTACCCTTATTAGCAACTTTTAAACACATACAAGCACAAACTGCACTTTCTAACCTTGTTCTCCCACTAGCTGAAGACTGTCTAACCATGCTCACCTCACCCAGATGTGGTATCCATATTCTGCTTGGGGAATAACCATTCTAAAACATATATGTGCTTTATGTAGAAAATGGGAAAAAACCCACTTCTGTTCATTTACTTATTTATGCAGATAGCAACTGAAGATTCAAAGTTTCATTCAGATTTACAGAATCTCTTTCACTGTATTGTTTATCCATTAAGATGGGTGAAAATTAGTCAAAGCATTTTGGTGACTAAAATTCAAATTGTATTGAGCTATTTAAGTAATAAGCTATACTGTTATTTCACTTTTTTGAAAATACGGTAAGCTATCTAACTCCTAGTTAGCTGTGATTTCTGGTGTCTCTGGGCTGTTGAATTTTGGCTTGAGTTTGAATTTTTCAACCTGCACAGTATTTGACAGAACAATCCATAGCTAATTATGTATCTTGTCAGAAGAGTGTAGTGTGTCTGAGTAATTTTGGATTGGGTTTTTGAAACATTTCTTCTGTGCTACCTTACTTTCTAATGTTATTTTTGTCATATTGCTGTTTCCAATAGAAGTCTTTCCTTGGTACAGTAATATGCTGTCTTGGCAACAAGGTTTGGTCTTCCTCCTGGGAATGCATTGGTCAACAGAGTTGAAAAGCAAGTAATATTAATAACTCTAATTACCATCCTTATAGGCTAAATGGAATGGAAAGATTCCTAATTCCTCTTTGGAATTTATAATAATTTATCTGCCATCTGACCTGAGGCATCTAGCAGGACCACTATTATAAATGAGTGTCTCTTATCTATTTGCTTTGTGGGATGAAGGAATTATTTACCATTAGTGTTTATTGATAATGGTGATTAGGCTCCATGTCCTGCTTCTGTGGAGTTTACAGATAGGGATTTTACAATGAATGCACCTGTGAGCTCCAGAAATTACATTAAAGCACCTGAAATGTCTCAACTATTCTGACATGTTTAAATCACCAGAGCTGTCCCTATTCCATTTCCCCCCAGCTCAGAGCCACTCAATGTAGATGGCAACTTTTAACTTCAAGAATCTTAGGTCTGATAAAATAGTAGAAAGCATCCACTGTGCCTAGCAGTCTTTGCATTGTTCCCTATATCCTTTTCTTTATATGCAGTAAAATACTGTGTAAGTAAAATCTGTATTTAATATGTTCTTGCTTGATGGTATTTCTTTGTGTTTTGGGTTGTTTTGTGTTTTTATGATACTGTTCATAACCTGTACCTAAGCTTTACTGTAGACAGTAATTTAAATTTATTTGCACTGCCTGCAAATCTCTAATTTTTATGTAAGTCTAAGAACAGTGTTGATCACATTGATCCCTTAATTAGCTGTAAGTACTGAGTGTTACTGAGAATGGGACATTATTAAGCAAACTCTTCTTGTTATAATCCCTCAAAGATGTATACTTGGGTACAGCACAAAAAAGTATAATCCAAAAGGTGTAACAGTATTCCAGAATAAGAAGCTCAAGGAAAACTATCACTGTCATGTAGAAGCAGAGCTGGGCAAAATCTATAGTACTAATGCTTTTAGATATAGGTTACTGTATATGAAATGCTACAGTAATTGTCTCCTTAAAGTATTATCTTGATTTCTCATGTAAAAACCAAGCTGCACCCAGTAGCATGAACAGATGCAAATGGTCTTTTTTTCAGCATGCCTGTAAAATGATCATGACAATTATCTTTTGCTCTTAAGCTGAATTTAGTTGTTATTCAGCATGTTTTTGTATCATGTCTGGTGGTGTCACAGAGGATTTCCATCCGGAGACAGCATGTGTCTTTTTCTAGGGCTTATGTCAAAACCGGAGTTACTGAGACAGAAATTCTTCCAGTACATGGTGCTAGAGAACTCCTACTCCATTTGATTAACATCCAGTTAAGCTTTTGAGGATTTCTGTAGGAATTGCAGTTCTCTGCTTTCTTTGGATGGCTGCATAGCTTGGAGCTAATGTCATCTGCAGATGAGCAGCCCGAGAACACAGGTTGGAGGAACAGCTGTCTCACTCACAGAAACCAGCAGTGCAACTGAGAATGAAGAAAATTCTGTTCAAGGGAGCTCACTAAGGAGGTTGACATAAATCCCTTGATAGGAAATTGCCTCTCTTGAGAATTAGTATCCTGCTGTAAGTACCCATGCCTGTGGGTACGCTTGTGTTCATAAATCTGAGAGGGTGCGCAAGGGCTTAGATCTTGAGTTGGTCAAGCAGAGGAAGCTTAGTGGTGACAGCGAGAATTAAGGGCTACAGATCTGGCTCAAAAAACCTGCCTATCCAGGTATCTTTCCCAAAGCTAACTGAAATCTAGGGTGAGTGTTTTGTTTCAGGCTTATGTTTTGAAAAAGGAAAGGGTATCTGCTGGTCATCCTCTTCTTCCTTTTATTTAACATATTTATGAGAAGAAGCGTTGCCAGGGTTAAAATTAGAAAGATTACTTTTAAAAGTGATTCTATCCCAAATTATTTTGGGACTTGGGATATGTCATTCATTCATTCACTCATTTATTCATTCATTCATTCTAGAAGTTTCAAAGAAACAGCTAAATGATAAGTAGCAGACTTTGTAAGGATTTTCATCCCATGTCTAAGACTAGGCACGGGAAAGTCTGGATGGGTATGCATTCCAGAAGCCACGTTTGTGTGAACACGGCACAGCTGGAATGATGAGGCCTCTTGCAGCACATGTCTAATGTCCAGCTGCCAAAGGGCAAGCAGTGATCATCTCCACAGCCTCTCTGCAGCTGCCATGATTTCAGCCACTGTGCCTGTGTCATCCAGTGTCTAATTATTGCACTAGAGGGCTGCAGCATTCCCTATGTAAGGAGTCCTTGAGTCCTATCCTGCAACTCATGAGGGAACAGCTTCCGACAGCTTCTATCTGCCTTGGAGGGTTTATATATTCTGAAGAGATAATTTTAGCTTTTTTTTAAGATTAGAATAAAAGCATTTTTTAAACTTAATAGCATTTCAGAATTTAAATAAGGATGCAGGTTAGAAATAAAATTTTGCCTTGTCTGCTTCCTGCTGTCCTGCTTAGCCTGGAAAAAAGACCATTCAGCTTCCATTCTAATTGCTCTGTGGGGGCAAATAATTTATATGTGAGGGATTGTTTAAAATGAAAAAGGCATTCAGTAACTTACTGCTTCCTGTCTAGGCTCTAGGTCACAATTGTGATTGCATTCCCTAGGGAAGAACTGAGCATGCCTTTAAAGTGTAATTGATTTTAATTAAAAATAACTAAATATGTACAACTTAAAGAATTAGTGTTTCTAAATGAGAGCAGATAAGTGTTCTCTGTGCTGCCTCCTGAATGAGGTATTTGGTTGTGAATTTGATATAATTGTCATCTGCTGGCAGGTGACAACATGGAAGATGGCCTGTGATATCCTGCAGGCATGCATTGAGTGCATCCTTGCAGGATCCTAGCCCATGTTCTTCTGAAGTCAACTAGAAATTCTGCTGTTGTACCCCGTATCACAGAATTATTCCTCCCCAGAAAAGAAAAAGTTTATTTACTCACACTTTTCTAATAAGTGGAATGGTTTCAGAATAAGTAATAACATGAAAATATTAGGAAATCAGATAATTTTTTACTCACAACGCGTGATGCGTGTTGAACTTTGAAATAACTGTTTCTTTTTTGTGAGCTTTTTCTCCTAAGTAATGCAAAATGCACCTCAAAGTCCCATAAATATTTTTATGTGACACAGCATGTATTGAAACTCTTCTAAATTTTAAAGCTTTCTATTCAAGGTTCAAGGTGGCGCTAAGCTCCCACTGTGTTAGCATTCTCCAGGAGACACAGATGAGTCCAGGGAACACAGAATTACATATTCTTATTGCTACACCTGAGGTCATATCTGTTGGTGCTAGAGGTTGTTAGGCCATTATCGGCCACTGATTCTTCAGCTGTGAGAATAATTTGAATTTAGGGAGGAAACATAAGTTGGTATCCTTTCACTCATTGTAGGTTTAATAGGATTTGTCTTCTCTATACTATGGGTTGGTCCATTGGTATACCAGTGTTACTGTACCAAGTGTACTTTTAAATTTCCTTTTCTGCTAGACTATCAACTCTGTTGTGACTTCTGATAGTGATTTTAAGCTGGTTTAAGACAGCTGGAAAACTCACATTGACTTCATTGGTTTCGGATTAGACTTATAGGCACAAGCTCATGTCATTTAAAGGATCATATTGCTGAAGCAGCATCTCCAAAAGGTGTTTGCATTCGTAGGCAAGATGCCTTCTACGCCTTCAAGGTAAAAATAGTATTGATTGCTCTTTAAAGAGTGTATCATGTGCATTATGTTACCTTTTACTGGTGCTGAACACATACACTGTGACTTCTTTTTGCTCTCAGCCTTTTTATATATATAAACAAGCAAGCAAAACAAATATAAAATATGTTTTTATATTTAGGGGCCTTGTAGACATCTCAGTGACATATTTCTTGTTTTGTTTATGCTTTGGTAACATAGAGAAGTAGGTAAACAATATTATAAATGCATGAAGCATCATTGTGACCTGTAGACTTATGTTTTAACTATTTCATTTCACAATAGAGTAGTAACTATTATAGTAACTGCACTGTCTTAAACTATGATAACTATTACAAAGAGAATAATAAAAGAATATTATTAGTAGTTTATTATGTATTAACAACTATTGCAAATTTCTTATATAACTTTAGCTAGGGTTAAGCTATTTGTAAGTTGAATGAGTAGTAGAACTTGGGTGTGAGGGGGAAAAGCAAAAAAAGAAGAAGGAAAGGAATGGTCTAGGTAGCGTTCTTCTGATCATGAACATGGATTTGTGCAGATCTTCTTATCTGAAGTTGAACAAAATCCTTCTTAAAGCAGTCTCTGTAATTAGCTTAATTCTCCGATTTCTTAATAGCATTCTCAAATATCCTTTATTTCTGATGTTAGGTGTTTATTCTCTCTTCTTGCATTTATTTTTTGCATATTATACACATAATAACTAACTAAAAGCTTGTCACCTCACTGTATAACCTGATTTTTCCATGCCATGTTCTACTGTTCTTTTTTCACAAGTTGCATATTTTAACTTTTGTAATTGTTACGTAATTTTATCTTTTGGAAAGACTTTAAGAATCTTTATCTTAACCAGAGCACCAATGCATAATAGAGAAATTAATGAACAAAACTCTGCAACAACTATTATTCTTTTTAATTTAAAATCTTAGTTATCTTAATATAGGAATCATAATTGTGAGACATTTGGAAGTAATTTTTGCTATCTTTTGCAGATGGGAACATCAAAGAGGACTAACATTTTTCAGAAGTAATGTTGGGATGCTTCCATTTTTGAATCCCCAGGTGAACACATGAATATGCTGTAAACTAAAAAAAACCCAACTTCCCACAAAAGTCAGCAACAACTTTTTTAAAACTTCTGGCTGTGAAATCTCACTAAGCCTCAGGAAAGATTCCTGTGAGAGTCAGGAATACAGTTAGAGACTTTTTTTCACAGAGTAAACAACATAACGCAATCATAAAGTTTCCTTCCTACAAAGATAGTCAGCACATCATCCCTGGAAAAGTTTCTAGTCTGGACTTGTTTAGTCTATTACTACACAGGGATAATTAATAATCATATTATGCCCTGTCAGTAACTATTACAGATTTTGACTGCAATAGCAAAATAATAATAATTGTTTCTCCATAATGTGATATATATCTGTCATGGGTTCAGCAGCAGCAATCATTTTTGTCCTTCTTGGTAGCTGGTGCAGTGCTATGTTTTTGATTTTGGGCCTGGGAACAGCGCTGGTAATACCAGTGTTTTCAGTTACTGCTTGGTAATGTTTTGGTCTGGCCGGGGACTTTCTGAGTCTCATGCTCTGCCAGGGAGGAGGGGAAGCTGCGAGGAAGCAGAGACAGGACAGCTGACCCAAACTGACCAAAGAAGTATTCCATACCACAGCATGTCATGCCCAGGATGTAAAAACAGAGAACAGAGGACTGGAAGGGTGGGAGTGCAGTGCTTGGTTGGGCTGGGTATAGTTGGTGAGCTGTTGTATACTTTCCTTGTATTTGCCTTGTCATTATAATTATTGGAGGTAGCAGCAGTGATTTGTGTTATACCTTAGTTACTAAATTGCCCTTATCTCAATCTGTGGAAGTTACATTCTTTAGATTCTGCTCCCCATCCCCTGGAAGCAGGGGGAAGAAAGAGAGGGGAGTGAGTGTACAAAACCGGGTGAGGGCCTTAAACCATGACAATATCCCATGATGAAAATACATTATCGCATAAAAATGCCTTCAATTCTTTCTGGTGGCTGATACTCAACTCCATAGTTCTGAGGTACAATTGACAAACAAGAGTAGAAACTGTCACCTGATCAACTGAAACATACCACTGTGCAAAACAAAAGCTCTCAATCTGCAGAATTATTATTATTTTTTAATAAAATCTTTACAGATTATTATTTGGAACATGGCATATTTACACAATATCTTTATATGGCCATTAGAATTGCATGCCACTTTTGTAAACTCATGAGAATAACATTGGTGAACCTGAGATCGCAGTTCACATACCTTAAAGCATTTGTGGAGGGAGCATTGTGTATAATCAAAGAATTAAAAAGTGTCCCAATGTGTCTTCAGGGAGCCAAGTAGGATAAAGTTTCATTTGCATCATTTATTGCTTCCTAATGTAAGTGCTTGACTTTATAAATCAAAACATTTAATATGTTTTTTTTTTGCACATAATACACGTAGTTCATCCTCTGTTGTAGCTGTTGCACTACACATAGTATTATTGTAGCTGTTGTTTATGTATCAAGTAATAGAAATACAACTACAAAAAATCTTGAGAAATCATATTAACAATCAAGCAGGGAAAATAGAAATGCTTCACCCAAACATCTCTGAAAATTTTCCATAAAATTCCTCTTTGCTTATGTTCCAGTCTCTCCAAACAACCTTTTTATGAAACTTCATGCGAGTAAAGTTTTGTTCTTTCAAGTGTTCATGGAAAGTGAATTTCAGGCCCACAGCCAAGATACATTAAATCATGAAACAAAATAAGTTTAATTGTGAAACTAAACTTGTCTGAGGAAGAATAAGCAGTATGCAACTTCATGTAATCAGGGAACAGAAACAATAGTCTTCTTTAAGTGGCCAACGATACAATTCAAATTTCAACTGGATGATAATGGCATATTGTATGTGGCTATAGACATGGTAGGCAATTTGTGAGAAAGCTAAAAAGCACCAGCAGATTCCATGGCTGGGTATTTCCATAGATTTCAGAACTGAATGCAACGGCCTGTGCTCCTGCAGGGAATTTATCTTCCTGTACATTTTGAGGCAAGAGATACGGTATCATGGAGCTTCTGTATTTGCTTCTACTGGTCTTCAGGCTTCTCAGAGTTCTGGATAGGCTTGTCCAAAGCTTTACTTATTTGTTGTTTGAGTCAAAGTTTTGCAATTTTTCAGGTCAGTTTGGGAGGGTTTGTGGTTTGCAAGAGTGTAATGCCTAACAATGCATATAGTATTCATGTACTGTACGAGATGTGCACTTCCACCTGTATTTTTAAACTCTAAAGAAGTCAAACTGAGTAAGTATTCCTAGGAACAATGTATTCTAAGAGAATACTTTGCAAAACTGAAGTCTTAGATGGAGTCTTGGGAGACATGCATTAGTGTGAGGTGATCCTGCCCATGGCAGGGAGATTGGAACTAGATGATCTTAAGGTCCTTTCCATCTCTAACTATTCTAAGATTCTGTGATTCTATGATTCTATGATTCTTACCTCTGTCTGTGAGAGTTCTTATGAGCACTTCTCAGTTATGTTGTACTCACTAGTAAGGATTAACTATTCCATAATTAAACTTATAAATATTAAGATCAAACTTTTTAATTCAGGAGGAATAGTTAAAAGCTATTTTTTATATAAATAATTACACTATTCATTAAGAAGCCCTGACCAACCCACTTTTCTGAATGTAGATACCAGTGACTTAGGATAAATATGAGATCTATTTTTGGCTACAGATCAAAAAAAAATGGTGACAAGACTTTTTTTAGCAGGGATAACAGTTTTTTCCATTTCTGGTCAAAATAAATATGTATTAAGTGAAGCTTGACAAGAAATCACTGCTGTATAAAGACCAGGTATTGCAAGTTTTAATCCTTGAAATGAAAAAAATAATAATCCATAAAGCCATAAGTGGATGAAAGTGAAAGGTAATGGAATAAAAAAAAAACTTGCTACTGTTTTAATTTTTCATAATACAAATAATGTGTTCATCCCTGCAGAAATGAACATTCTTGATGTAAATATAAGGTAATTTCACTTTACTTCAGCCATCTGATATCAGTGACAAAAATGCCTCTGAAAATGTTAGTTAACTCCACTGACTATAGGGGCCAAGATGATCAGTGTAAACCTTTCTCACCTCTGTTACAATAATAAAAATAAATTAAATTTAGTGATCTTTTTGGGAAGTGGTACTACAGATACAATAAATAAAACAATTCCAGAGGGCTGATGCCTGAAAAGACACCAAATAAACAAAACATACAGATGAAATAACACACAAAGGAATCACTGAGACAAGCCAAGGTTGGCAGGCATTGTTTGAGATTACCTTCTAATTGAAGTCAGAAGCTGGATAAAAAATGTCAGGAATAAGGGACTTCATTGATGTGAGGAAGTATAGAAGAGAAGATGGAGAATTCATCACTGATTATCAGGTTTATTGGGCACTGGAAATACAAAGTTAGATCTGAAATTAGTTTTAGAGAAGGATAAGGAAAGAATTTAATGAGTTGCCTTTGTTCTTTGTTACCTAAACAAGAAAGTTGTGCAGGAGAAAACCCTTACGTGTTTCAGGAGAGGCTGATTGTTTTGTGAAGGCTTCAGTTGCTGACAAAGTAAAATCAGAGGCCAACTTTATATAAGTTATAAAAATAGGGAGGATAGAACTAATTTGACAAACCTTAAGCTCATATAAAGCTTTATATGTTAATCAGGTGAAGGAGAATTTTAGGAAGGGGACATCTGTGTAGTTAATAATGAGCACGAAAATCTGAGCAGCACCATACTGAATGTAATAGAGTTGATGAACATGCTTGCAGTCATTAAGATCAGAAAAGAGAGGACTGAAAAAGGCAAGATATGAAAGGGTGAAAGATTTTTGCTGTGAACAGTAGTAGAAAGATCATCAGTTTAAAACTGTATAGGCAGTGAAATTTGGGTCCAGTTTAAATATGCTACTTTAAAGGAAGTGTTGACCATAAAGTAATTCCCAAGTTAATGGCTTTTCTGATCTTGGGCAATGAACTAAATCTCTGTTTTGGAGAGAATATTCAGAAAAAAGGAGGAAAAAAAAAACCACAACCAAAACACAAGTTGAGGATATATAAGATGCATATTTAGAGAAAAGACAGTAAGAAAGTTAGGAAAAGTGATAGCAGTGCATGAATGGCAGTGCAAACCAAAAAATGTGATGCTATCAACTGAGGCTGGTATGGAGAACAGCAGGTGGGAAACTTTCTTTGCAAACAATCCTTGGATGGACCAAAGAGGCTTAAGTTATCTTTCTAACTGATTTCCCTCCTCTTCTTCCCCTACATACTTGGAGTGCAAACACTGGACAGGCAGGAAAATTTGTCAGTTTAATTAGATGTTTTTAGCTATCACAATACTTCAGCTATAGCATTTTGACAAAAATGATGGCCAGTTTTCAATGGGATGGCACAGGATTTCTTTGTGAAGGTCAAGAAGTTAAAATTTTGACAGGAACGGTGATGAAATAATTTAACGCCTCAGCTGTGTGGGTGCAGATGGTCATCCACATGGGGGATATTTTTCCAGCAGGTTACTGAGTCAGTGAAGCTGGCTGCCTGCAGTTTGGCAGTTATCCATTAATATGTAAAACAAAATTTTGGACTATGCAAAAAATTGGGTGTTGTATTCCATTTTATGTTGTGCCAGGTCTGCTTCAGTACCTCATTGTCTTGGATGATAGGAGAATTAAGAAATGGAATTTTACCACTGGCACAATGACTGACAATAGACTCGCAACTACATTTTTGGGGAGACTTTGTTGTCTTTACTGAGTTGGGATGGGAATTATTGGAGTTGTTTTTCTTTTGTTGCTTTTTGTGTTTTATTTTTTTGTTAGCAAAGTACACAAAGATGAATTGATAATGACTCACATAAATGCTCCCAGTAATAAATTTGTTTGTTACTGTTGAGTTCCATGTGGAAATTTGTGGAACTGAAGTTAATTTTATTCCTGTTCTTGAACTGCAATTTTATACAGAGTGCTCATGTTTAAAAAAGGTAACAATACGTAAGACCCACCACCTCCGATCAACACAGTTCAGTCAATCGTTAGTGTTAATGAAACAGAGAAACAAAGCTACCAGTTAATAATAATACTAAGAGCTACCTAGGCAATAGAAGAGAAAGTAGTCAAAGTAATAAGGAAGCTATTTTGGCAGTAAGAGTTCAATGGCTCAAAAGAAAAATACATCTGCCTTACTAATGTACACTTTGGGTGAGGCCGAGTCAGAGTTAGTCAGGATCAAGCTTTTTATGTGACTAGAAAAGACTTAAGCCCAAATAACAATTCTCTAAGATAGACAGCCTCTCCAGTGACTACTATTCCCTGGATTAGCCTGTATCCCTACCTGCTGCCAGGCTGGGGTTTAGATAACATGCACAATTAATGTCAAGGGCAGACCTCATCTGTTAACTTTTCATATCCCAAACACCATATTAGCTATCTCCTGACTTTTTTTCAGCTTGCACATCTAAACAACTTTTCTGAATGTTTTAAAGTGTTGTTTTTCCACAAAATCCAACTCCTCCATAGGGGAACTTTACATAAGGGAATTTTAACCGCTGAATTCTGGATTTCTGAATAGCACACAGAGAGACAAGGACCTTAAAGTTGCACACTAAAACATGCAGGCAGTGTTCCTGCAGTTCTTTTATTGCCTATATCCCTTTGGTATCTGACCTCAAAAGTGAAACTGCTCTCTATACCAGTGGAGAAATCAAATAAACATTAAAATGGGATCAACAGAGGATCCACCATTGCACCTATGAGATGTTGCTGGTGTTTGGAAGAAAAAAGAGTCTTTGGCAGAAAAGAAAAGCAACATATCAAAGAGAATGTGCTTTTTTATAGTGTGTGTTAACAGATTCTGGCTGAAAATAGTTGAATTTTACATTTTGTATGCATTCAATTTGGTGCTAAAGTTTTCTAAATATACTTGGAATCTAGATGTAAGTTATTGTGGGAAACCATAAGCTAAATTTGTCTGATAATTTTAATCCCTGTCAAACATTAAAAATTCTTGAGTATAGACACAACTGAAAGAGCACTGAATCTTACATCAGCTAAACCCAGCAGCATTTCTAAGTTTTCTGAGATCAGCATCTGAATAAAAAGCATCTGGAAGAGTCAGAACCAGGAAAAATTAAAATTTTCTTGATAGGAATAGGGAATGGCCTGATAAAAATCTCCTTCACTGAGAAAATGTTACTCAGAACTTCCATATTTTCTCTTTGCATTGATGAGACACAGGGGAAGAAAATGAAATGGAAATGGTAATTAAAGGGAGCAAGAGAAAAAGAGATGGGAACACAAATTATAAGAACTGAGGCTGTAAATTGAATCTGACAAAACCAGAACTGGATAGGATGAGGACAGTTGGGAAGGTACCCCAAAAAAGGACTAAAGAAAAGACTGTGAATTTTTTGTGAGGGAAAGATGGCAGGACTTGCTGTACCTTTTTCAGTATGAGCTGCTCTGGCGAAGACAAAAAAAATATGAGGCAGGAAAATATATTCTCATCTCTGGTTTCCAAGTGCTGATGAAAGAAATTGCACAGGAGAGTGAAAGCTGAAATCTGTTGAACCAGAAAACTGGTAGCAACTCCACAGAGTCCTGGAATATCACAAGGAAGGAAGCTGTTGCAGTAGATTCAGGACCTGGATGATTTGGTCCAGAAAAGGAAAATCACTGCTCATTTTTTGCAGCATACCAAAGGTACGGATTTAATTTCAGATAAAGGTATTGATCTACTTATGCCACCATACTTCTTGTGCTTTTGATGAGACAGTAGCTAGAAAATAATTATTAAACATTGTCATAGTGTTTCCACCTTTTCAGAGAGAAGCACTGCTGCGCAAACTACTTTACTATGGTTTGTTTGACTTCTGTCCTCTTTTGAAGCACATGGGTTTGGCTAAACAAAAGAGATTAAAATCAATATTACTTACAGATGTTAGTTTTTGTACCCCATTTTACACCCACGCCACTTGTTTTATATCCTAGATTTTGGATTACTGTATTTGCTAGCAATTTTTTCCCCTCATTGCCTGGAGCCTCAGATGCTTTGCTTCAGGTCACTGTGCAGCATGCCTACAAACCTCCCATTTCTGGGGGAAATTTACCATTCATGGATAAATTTTATCATAAAAAGTATAGCAAAGAAACACCTGATAAAAGAAGAGACTCATTAACAGCCTTCATTTCCTATGCAGCAACACAAGCAAGCACAGGCATACAGGAGAGTTCTGGCAGAAATACAAAGGAACTGTGCTTGAAGACTGACAATTAAAACTTTCTTAGGAAGCAGGACCGCCTCCTTCTTTCAGCTGTGCACTAGGAGAGTGAAAACAACTCCCTAGACCACCTGTGGTTATTCTACACAGATAGCCTAGGGAGTACAGTTTGAAAATACCTGCCAAGTGCTGGTCTCTGAGAAGAAGTCTCACACGCTTGGCAGGCTCCTTGTTCGTGGCAGCACTCAGCAACCAGCCAAACTTTGCAGAAATTATTTACCTTGGTGTCGTGGTTTGAGGCTCTCAAACTCATGCAACCACTCTCTCACTCACTTCCCCCTTTTTCTTCCCTCCCCAATCCTGGGGAGATGGGAAGGAGAAGCAAAAGAATGCAACTCCCACAGGTTGAGATAAGAACAGTTTAGTAACTAAGGTATAACACAAATCACTA